>QLIY01002233.1:0-20155 GCA_003260075.1 Phallusia mammillata | reverse complement strand
CGTACAACATTTCGAGACCGGATAAACGTAGACTTAAGATGTAAAGCAAATACTATTAAAAAAATATGTAGGTAAATAGGTAGTCGAACACCTGAAGTTTGAGAACCACCAAACAAAAGCTAAGAATCAAAAAAAATTTTAACCGTGAGTTTGTAGACTAAAATACGTTTGGAAACGGTTTTCTTGAGTTTTGATTAATACACACATTCATTGAGTACGCTTACGTCTATTTTGGGATAAAACTAGTTCAAGACCAAAAAAAAGTTTGGATCCACTGATTCAAACAACCAATAGAATTAAACAAAGCATACCGTCAATTTATTATTCTAAAAAGTGAAAATCAATTTTTGAATATATTTCGTAATTATAACATAACTTTATCATCATTGATAGCCATTTCGACATATTTTTTGTTGTAAAATTACCGACCTTTCGACGTCCCACAGATACTGCTTGATGTTATGGTTGCTTTTTTGTTTGTGATTGTTGCTTTATTGGAGCTTTTTGTTACAAGATATGACATTATCTTGTTAAAAGTGTCTCGTATAGGAACGTCGAGATGTCGGTTATTTTACAATAAAAATCTCCACAGGAGTAGTTAAAACATTATGCCAAGAAGCATCGGCTTGTCCTAACGTAACTGCTTTTGTTCTTTACAGAGCGATTGTCTGTTTTTGGCCGAGTGGTTGTCAATGTAACCAGCGAGGGCATTACTCGAAGCAGAATCCTTGACCAAATCAACAGCTTTTACGCCGATAACACCAACGTACACTCCGTCATGATTTTAACTTTCAACCAGAATGATTCAATGGCAACCAACGTTTCCCTGTCGACCCCTTTTCCCGATGCAACCACCGTTTTCGGTCACTACGAGATACTTGTTGATAACATTACAGCACCGAATGTTGATGGCTTTATACTCCCAGACACGCCAGACTACTATGATAGCCAAGTAAGATTTGAAGGTAAGTACAAATTTGGCATTTATTTCGTTCGACCAGGAAAGGCACTTTTTTATTGGGTCATAAACTGTGTGACTTTAATCTAGTTCAACCCATCAGGTTTTTTTAGGTTGAAGTAATTCCGATTCAATTTATTGCTTAAAGCCTTAAAGGAACCCAAAAGGCGTAAACGGGATTTGAACCCACAATCTATGTCGTCTTAAGGGACGAAACTTGCTTTTGGGCTGGTTGAGTATTTTTGTGCCGAATTCAACACATTTTTTTCGAACTGGCCAATCCGGCAAAATTAAACAACCTACTAAACACTAATAGGCAAACAAGGAGAATACCATTGTTTGACTGAGCGTCAATGATTGTTATTTGCTTTACGCAGTTGCCTTAACACGATATGATTTTATCGGCCTTCAGTTGTACTATGAGGCTAATGTGGATTGTCAATCCATTCCCGACGTTAGAATTTGGACAATGTTTAACAACGACGGTTTCGGAGGAACTGCCATCCTGTCATCCAGCGACGGAACGTCCTTGACTTCAAGCGTTATTGATTTTACCAGCTCTGGTGAGTATTTCATTTTAGTAGCACATGGCCTACATTTAGTGGTGGGATTCAATCAAGTTAACAACCGGTTCGCCTTCTTACCCATTACCCACGTCTGTCAACTCTGCGTACGATGATCATGTTAGGCCAGCTGGAGCAATAGTTAGCGATGAACCGGTCCTTCCAACCCTTTCTTTTGATGTAAGAAGCTGTTTGCGTGACAGAACGGCTGCCATTTGTAGCCTAGAACAGATAAAATTACTTCCTTGAAACCAATAATCCGTTTTTAACCGGTTTAATTCGGTTTGATTTTTCAAAGTCTGTGCGATTAACCGGAGTATGTGATTAGGTGCCCACTGGACAATTTTCTCAACAAATAATTGGCCACGGTTTGGGATTCAAGATCCCCATACAAATAAACAGTTTGTACGATAAACTGATATCGATGCGATTAACTGGATTCGTTTGTAACCGGTTGGGCATTGTACGATCTTGAGAAGGGTATAATTAGCTTATTCATAACTTAATTAACAAATTTTCATTTCACAGCAACATAATTTTCACAGCAATTTATCTCATCTTTATTTCACAGCAATTAGTGCCGATGGAAATGAAATATTTCAGTTGGAGGCCAACACGTTGTCTGGTATTGGAATGAACTATCTGGTTCAGGATTGCGACGCTTCTGGGCCATTCTACAGACGAGTTTATGAAGTTGATAACACTAATCAACCTGAAAATTTCTACGCAATTTTCGACACATCGTCAGGTGAAATATTTTTTTCTTTCTCTCGTTCTCCGAAAAAATGGTGTGATTGATAAAAGTAATAATAACGTGAGACATATCCTGAAATGTGCTTAGCACTTGGTGCACAAAGTCAAAAATCGTAGAAGTTATTTCAAGCATGATCAGACTTGGTAATATCGCTTTTTGTATTAGATATCCTTAAACGTCAAAGTAACGAAATTTGGCCCAGTTTTATGTGCGACTTTCTGGACCATGGGGGGGGGGGCAATTCTCGCCAGTACCATCTAGTTAACTTTTGTTACACCATTGATCAATTGTGACGTAATAAAACAACCTTGACACACTTCAGCCAAATTGCAAGAAAAATGTAGAAACGACCTATCCAAATAACGGCAATGCGTTTCAGTGAATCGTTTAATTGAAGTCAACCTTTATGAAGTGCTTGGGATGTGTTAAGTAAAAATGCATCTTTTTTCTATGTAGCTTACTTGTATTACATTCATTAAAATTATTTTAAGGGGGTTTCCGCAAAATACCTCAAGGGTTCCGTGCCACTAAAAAGGTTGAAGACCACTGACTTAACCAATGCGTTTCACTGCATTTGTGTTTCATCACTTTGCAGATATTAGTGCCGATGAGCGTGAATTATTTCTGGGGGGGGGGGGGGGGGGGGGGGGGGGGGGGGGGGGGGGGGGGGGGGGGGGGGGGGGGGGGGGGGGGGGGGGGGGGGGGGGGGGGGGGGGGGGGCACATTGTCTGGTATTGGAATGAACTACTTGGTTCAAGACTGCGACGCTTCTGGGCCATTCTACAGGCGCGTTTACGAAGTTAATAACACCAACCAACCTGGAAATTACTACGCAATTTTTGATACCACGTCAGGTAAAATATTTTTTTTCTCGTTTTCCAGAAAGAGGAAAAGTAAAAACAATGTAAGGCATATCCTGAAAAGCACTTGGTGCATTAGTGATAAAAAGACGCGAAAAAAACGAGTTTTGTTTGGGATTATCTAAAATATGTTACATAATTTTGTCCGGTTACGAACGTTAAAATGACCAATAAAGCTACAAATGACCAACTTAATCAACTTTTCAATCATTCATGCAGACACTGGAATCCTGCCGGAAGTGATCTTCACCGGTATTGCTGAGAGCAACGGAGTAGACGTTAGGGGGGGGGGGAAAAGGCGCGAAAAACGTGTATTGTCGGATAATATTTTACCTGATTTTGTTCGTTTACGCAATAAAGCTACAAATGATGTGGTATACAACTTTTTAATTATTTATGCAGACAATGGAATCCTGCCGGAAGTGATCTTCACCGGTATGGCTGAAAGTAACGGGGTAGACGTTAGAGTTTCTTTTCCGTCCACTACTTTGGAAAGAGTTGTCGAGTATACGTTCGAATACTCGGGGTCAGATGGCTCTCAAGTTAACGTCACCCTTGAAGAGACTGATATTGATTCGTCTGTTGACTATACGGTAAAATCTTATGTAATGGCATGCATTGATAAAGTAGTAAGATTAAACCTAAATAAAACGTCATCTTTAAGGCCCACATCACGAAATGAATTGTTAAGGTTTTATTGGAAATCTTATCATTAGGGATGTTCAAAGTAGAATAATTGGGTATTCTAGAATAATTGAGGGGGGGGGGGCAATTATCCGATATAAACGGCAAAAATTGATTCGAATCTAACTGGATTCGAATCCAAAGGATTCGTTATTCTACTTTGAACATCCCTACTTATCATGAGCTTATTGTTGAACATTTTCGTTTCCAGTCAACTCCAGTCTGAAATGCTAAACGTCCATTTTATCTAGTGTTTTGTTTAAGCCAATTGGTTAGCACAAGCAACTTGTAAGTCCATTTCTGACAGTTTTGGGGTGCTTTAAAGGTTTATGAAATAATAATAAGGTTTACGCATCAAACCGTTCTTCCTGTTTTTTTTAAACAAACAACACCCGATTATGTTAAATATGTATTGACGTTATATAAGCTATTGCCGCCAGGCATAATATCAAGTTTGTAGAGCTCTTCTGGCAAATGTAATTTGGGGGGGGGGTCCGTCCACTACTTTGGAAAGGGTTGTCAATTATACGTTCGAATATACGGGGTCAGATGGATCTCAAGTTAACGTCACCCTTGAAGAGACTGATATTGATTCGTCTGTTGGGGGGGGGGATAGCGCTCACTGATTTGACGGCGACGATGCACATGACGTCTTTTGCAACTGGTACAATGACCGGGCGTCGATGTAAAAGCGTAACACATGTGTTTACATTTTTGCCAACGACGAGAGCACACATTTATATCGGTTGCAATTATCCGATATAAACGGCAAAAATTGATTCGAATCTAACTGGATTCGAATCCAAAGGATTCGTTATTCTACTTTGAACATCCCTACTTATCATGAGCTTATTGTTGAACATTTTCGTTTCCAGTCAACTCCAGTCTGAAATGCTAAACGTCCATTTTATCTAGTGTTTTGTTTAAGCCAAGTGGTTAGCATAAGCAACCTGTAAGTCCATTTCTGACAGTTTTGGGGTGCTTTAAAGGTTTATGAAATAATAATAAGGTTTACGCATCAAATCGTTCTTCCTGTTTTGTTTGTAAACAAACAACACCCGATTATGTTAAATATGTATTGACGTTACATAAACTATTGCTGCCAGGCATAATATCAAGTTTGTAGAGCTCTTCTGGCAAATGTAATTTTATTCCGACGTTTCGACGTCCTATACAGGTCGTCTTCATCAGGGTAAATAACCGTTATGTTTCAAGGCTTTGCGAACCTTTGCCAGTTCCGCCTCGCAGTATGAGTGCACAGGCGTCGTGTCTGATCTTTTAGGGAACGAATGTATTGACGTTATTTTGTTTGTTGATTCAGGTTCTATTAACTGGATTAACAGAAAACAGCACAACATCGGTTGCTGTTTCTGCAAAATTTCGTAGCTTTGATCAAACAACTCTTTCGAGGCCAATTGGTGCTTTAAATGTTACCACTGGTGGGTTCAGTCAGGTTTTTTTATATACATAAAGTTCATAACATCGATGGGTCTTTAACGAATTGTGATATAATTAAGTTTTGCTGTTATGATCCAATATCGTTATTTTTTACATTAGGGAAATCAATGGTGTAGATAGATAGAGGGGGGGGGGTGAGGCCAATTGGTGCTTTAAATGTTACCACTGGTGGGTTCAGTCAGTTTTTTTTATTTACATAAAGTTCATAACATCGATGGGTCTTTAACGAATTGTGATACAATCAAGTTTTGCTGCTATGATCCAATATCGTTATTTTTTACATTACGGAAATCAATAGTGTAGATAGGAAGAGACCATTAGTATTAGCACCGACCAGATTAAGAATTAAAGGGCAAAAGAGTGTGTATAACATCATCGTCCTCAAGGGGCTTCAGTATAAAAAAGTAGGGAAAAATAAGTAATGCTCCTTCTTTGATATTTACAAAAGTGTTACCAAAATGCGTAACTTATATAAAACAAGAAAATTCAGTGTGAAAAACCACTAAATCTGTCGCTATGTTTTAGGGGGGGGGGCCAATTATTAGTATTACCACCGACCAGATTAAGAATTAAAGGGCGAAAGAGTCTGTATAACATCATCGTCCTCAAGGGGCTTCAGTATAAAAAAAGTAGGGAAAAATAAGTAATGCTCCTTCTTTGATATTTACAAAAGTGTTACCAAAATGCGTAACTTATATAAAACAAAAAAATTCAGTGTGAAAAACCACTAAATCTGTCGCTATGTTTTATTTGTTTTATCAAAACAAATGCATTTCGCTATAAAAAGCATCATCAGTNTATAAAACAAATCATAAGTTTTCTAGTTTTCGAGGCAGACTTCGATGAATGGTTTTCAAATTTCGTTTCCACACTAATTTCGCAATCCAGAATTTTAATTTTTTTGTATTTACTCCCCTAAGCTTATTAAACTTATCCCTCGGGGATTTTCTCTGCTCATGGTTAAGAATGCAAGTAATTTTCATTCGTTTTCGCATTGTAATCTGATGTGGATTTTTCAGAGGAGAACGAATGCATCACCACACCAAATGTATGTCATACAAACGCTATTTGCACAAACACCCAGACAGGTTTCACATGTACCTGTTCTGCTGGATTTTCGGGCGACGGAACCGTCTGCGAAGATATTAACGAATGCTTGGATGACACGACCTGCACCAATGTACAATACTGTGTGGACAGGACTGGTACTTTTGAGTGTAGAGGTATGCTTGTGCACTATTTTTTGACTAAGACTAACAATCTGTTTTTTTCCTGTTTTTTTCTACGTAGGCAGTATAAGAAATTTGCTTTTGAAACTATGTTTAACGCAGTGCTCAGGTATTCGCCTAAACTTTGTAGGACAATACAAAAAACATATCACCACATTAAGGACTTACTTTAGGCCCCAAAGTAAGTCCTTAATGTGGTGATATGTTTTTTTGTATTGTCCTACAAAGGCCTGATATAACAAAGGCTGCCAACAATTGCGTCTACATGAAACAATAACCCCGCCATTGGTTAGATTTGAACCCGCGACTGCAGCACTTACAGTCCCAATCTATGTGGTGTTTGATGAATAGCGTAAAACCGCACCTATTCTCATACACCTCTTTCGATCGTTTTGTAAACCTAATGCATGCGTACGTAGCATTATGTGACTGGTCACCCAAACCGACAAAATGCCTTCTATACTATTTCGTAGGGGGCACTATTTTGCAACTTTATCCAAACATGTCAATCGTAAAATTGTGCTTGAACGCGTATCCATTTCCTGTTTAGATGTTAATATCGGCCGCACGCTATGGTCCATAGAAAGTGTAGGTGTGATTTTCCTTTCTAAGGCGTTATTTTTCAACGTATTGTATGGTCGGTTCCACACAACCGGTTGGCTTTCAATGAGTAACATCATTGACATGTGCTGTTTTGTTTTCCAGACATACCCACGCCCACAATTACTTTCAGCAATGTACAGACTACCTCGTTTCAAGTCGACGTGGGTGTGTTGGTGGTCAGCTTGACGTATAATGTAAGTGTGTTTTTCCGTAAGAAGTATTATATGGAAATGTTAAATTACAAATCAAACTTTGACCTTTTGAGTATACCTGTACAACACGTACACTCATTAAAACATTTATTATGACAATGAAATTTAAACGCAAAACTCGAAAGCAACTTCAACTTGTACTGTTTATAGTGGTAAATTTTATGTGTACTCCTGTGTCAAGTGGTATATACTGTGGGGTTGCATTCGAAGTTACATTGCATTGGTTTTTTTAACTACTTTTCGCAAGTAAAGTTAAAAGCAACTACAAATCATTTTATCGTGGGGGGGGGGCTTGGTTTTCTCTACTTTTCGCAAGTAAAGTTAAAAGCAACTACAAATCATTTTATCGTTTCATGCTGACCCATGTTTAACAAAACGCCGTTTGTTAGTCAAAGTATTAAGGTGGCCATTGAAACCCTTTCTTTTTCGCTCTTTTAATCAATGCGGATAACCAAACAAATCAAATTGCGTAAGCATGAAAGAATCAACCCGTGTACCTTTCCAAAAGATGGAAATAAGCTTCAAATGTGTGGGTTGTCACAAAACACTGGGCTTGTCCCGCCAAAGTTACAATATTAACATGAGGTCATCAGTGCCATCACTACACAATTGCCACATCTAGTTTAGCTAGCAAACACGGCAGCCATTACGTAGTCATCCTATCCTTTTACCAACTACTGCTACTCGATACGCTCCTTATTTGGCGAGGTAACTTTTTGGTCTCGTGAGTCCAATTGAGAATCGTACGAACACTCGGCCACGAAACTTAACTGCCCGGAGATGGATCATTTAATTTCGAGTTCACGTTTCTCTGCACATCGGTCTTCCGTAACGTCGCGTGTTATCTCTCTATCGATTTCGTATTATTTTTAAGGGACTACATTATAGTCACTATATAAATTCGTACGGCTTGAATGCAATCCTTTACCCGCTGCTGTCGAAAAATCCGTCGCCGTCTGGGGCGTGTTATCTTTCTCATTTGTCAAATCCATCGTCATTGTACTGTTTGTAGTTTATTGTCGCAGTTGAGTTTATGTCGCTTGGTGAAAGAACAGATAGGGACACAATTGCACTAAAACTGCGCAACGTTGAAACATTAAGTAGCGCAAAACAGTGGTGGGTACAATTGGCGGATAATGGCTGAACGCGCTGCGTCTACATCGTATTATTAGGCGGTAAACTAAACATTAAAAACTTGTTAAAAAAAATTACACAAGATATATTGCATTACTTTTATAATTCCTAACAGAAACGGGCAAAACTGTTTTTATTTAAAGGGAAAGTTAAAATGGGTTTTCGAGTCCGTATTGTTGTGGAGTAATTGATTGTCAAAGACAAATACTTCTGAATGCAAAGTTTGCGACGGTATAAAGATGATGAATTCTTTTGTAATGGCATGTTTGGCGACGGTTAAAGGCGCTTTTCACAAAGAGGACACAAAGCCATATTGGTTTGAAATGTAAACTGAAATGCTGACATGTAAATGGGATTTTCCACGATAGTTGCATTCAAGATTCCTACCAATGACAAAGTATAGAAACTTCCGTCAATCTTATACACATCTTACGTTCATTTGCCGGTTGATTAAAAAAAAGTTTATGTTGGTAAAAAGGTATACGGTGACGTCATTATCAAAACGTCATGTTACCATTTTATGAAGTTATTTCCTCCAAATATAATTTTATTATTTATCTTAATCACTGCATTTGTTTATGTTGCAGTTGATGGTTGAGAACGCTGCCGGTACAAATGTTTTACCCGCTCAAACCGTCAATGGACCAGTGGATGTTTCTGGTTTGACTGCGGGTTTTCTGTACACCGTCACTGTACAGGTTGCCGGCAAAGATGTTACTGTTACTACCAATCAATACACCCGTAAGTGAATCATAATGTACCACAGAGTGGCAAACGGGCCCGAAACCGAATTGTTTTAACAACGTTCGAATTATGCTGGCAAATGGTGAACGTTTGGCGCACGTGATGACGAGCGTGAAGTCTGGCCCGAATTTCATTTACACTTGCCCAAACACAAACATAAGAGCTCGACCCGTCTTACAAGTGTGATGAACAGTTAACCCTGTGGACGCAAATTTTATGTAACTTTGTTTGCTAAATTGTAAAGTGAGCAGTTTTTACTGCATTTAATGTACAATTTTGGAGCTTGCAGAAAATTGAGTATATATTAAATATATGGTGTTGAAACTTTTTGCTAAACTCGCTTTTATTATCTATGGTTAAAGTGCAAACAGCTTGTTATTCTTGTCAAACGTCACGTGCCTTTTGCTTCGTCACTATCACACGCGTGACCAAGTTCTACGTAATCCAACTTCAATTGCGTACTTTCGTTTCAAGTCTTTGTTTTTTGCTACGTTTTGCGCGTGACCACGACTCTAGGTTATCTGTCGACACAAGAGCAGCTGTTATGAAGGCAGGCGCACGAACCGAAAAAGCCTCCGTCATTGTCAGATCCGGTCCATTGCGTGTTGGGGCAAAATTTCGACATCTCCGTAGGGTTCAAGGGGCTTAGACTTTGCCGTCCATGCGAAAAGTGAACGCCGACCCCTTCTGGCAAGCTTGAAGGTAGTCAGTTGGAACGCGATGTATGATAAGATAGGATTAGGGTTGTTTTAATTGGATGGGCTGCAGGAAATGTATGCAGGCTGCGGAAAGGTGATTTACATACTTTCGTCCGCCGCCGGGACTATTGATGCTTGGGTGTTTAAAAATATAAATTGTTTGCTGTTAAAACACGATAATCCTTGTGGCTATTTGTAGAATCTGTATACGTCTGGGTTATCACGAGTTTTAGATGCTGTCTTAAATGCGGTTGCTCCAAAATAAGTTCTGTCTGGCTCTAAAACTATTTTTGCTGCAAAATGTTTTCCTAAGTCTATTGGGGGGGGGGGTTGCGAAAACACTATAATCCTTGTGGCTATTTGTAGAGTCTGTATACGTCTGGGTTATCACGAGTTTTAGATGCTGTGCTAAATGCGGTTGCTCCAAATTACCCAAGTTCTGGCTGGCTCTAAAACTATTTTTGCTGCAAAATGTTTTCCTAAGTCTATTGATCCATGCCCAAGCAGACTGCTTACTTTTCTGTGGTACAAACTTTTAAAATAGATAACGTTTCAAACCTTCGCACACCGAGAAACATTCCATTTAAAAGCGAATCCACATTTTGCGACTCTTGCAAAACATATTTGCATTACACATTTTTGGGTGGATACTAAACACAATTACGTTCAAAATAACTATACTTTACGTACTTATTTCTGGGAATCAATCTAAATCGTTTTTGCTGGCCACTGAAAATAGCACACGCCAGGCCTGCAAAACACGTTGGGATTTTCGAGACAATTTAAATAAATCCTAATTGATAAAGCTTTTGTCTACAGTGCCTTTTGTAGGGTTGGAATAAATGTTGTATTTTGAAAGTCACAGACAAAAGGGGGGGGGGTTTTTGTCTACAGTGCCTTTTGTAGGTTTATAATTTTTGTAGGGTTGGAATAAATGTTGTATTTTGAAAGTCACAGACAAAAAAATCCCCTATTGTTTTCCGCTTGTGGTTTTTAAAATCCCTACCACACAGAAAGTGCTTAAAAGTTCATATAAACAACGCTACTAACAAATCTGTTCTACTTAAATGGTTTTATGGTCACTTCCTTGCTCAGTAAACCGCATAATACTATGTACTTTAACACCAGCAAGTTTAAAGCGGCAAATCTCTGTTTAGTACCTGGTGGTGTGGGCGGTTTCACTATCGGTGCAGTGAGAGATGTTTCGGTTGAATTTCGATGGGCAGCTTTACCAGCGGGATCTCGTATTCTGATCAGCCTTGATCCTATCCTATCGAAACGAGAAACCCCGGTTTCGAAATCCATGAACGTAAGTCTAGACAAGCACATAAAAAATGCATCAACAATTTACGTGTGTAGAACATGAGTTAATTTTTTTAATTCATTCATGGGGGGGGGGTTAGACAAGCACATAAAAAATGCATTAACAATTTACGTGTGTAGAACATGAGTTAATTTTTTTAATTCATTCATTGTCTTGACTTTATAAAGTCTTATTTTTTGGTTTTATAGCTACTGCATTTCGGATACTTTATGAAATTTTAATTTAAAAAACTGTAAATATAAACAAATGACGTAATTCGATTGATTTATTCCAATAGGGCTTAAAACCGCAAATTTCTAAACAAGTGTGTAGCAAGTTTAAGTCATTTCAGATAATCATTGTTACGGGTGACCTATTACATTTGCACAGGGGGGGGGGGAAGTCTTATTTTTTGGTTTTATAGCTACTGCATTTTAGATACTTTATGAAATATTAATTTAAAAAACTGTAAATATAAACAACTGACGTAATTCGATTGATTTATTCCAACAGGGCTTGAAGCCCCTATTTCTAAACAAGTGTGTAGCAAGTTTAGGTCATTTCAGATAATCATTGTTACGGGTGACCTATTACATTTGCACAGTTGCACTCAAACTTATCGTTATATAGACAACCATAAAATCGCAATCACATACTTTTGGGGCGAAATGGGAGTCTTCTTTTTTTTGGGACAAAATGTCTTGTTTCTGACGCAATATGATTTTGCTCAGTTTACTGGAACCGCCGGCGTCATCGCTGGTTTGACGTCATCGACCAGGTACAGCGGTTCGGCGAGGTTAGTGAATGACGCGGGAAACGGAGCAGAACATACCTTTGCGGTCAGGACGAGTAAGTTTTGTGTAACGTGGGTATTTTAATTGGGTTGCTAAAAAACAAAAACCTCGGGTAAAATGTTTTTACCTTCCCCGGCGCTTTTATATTCTTGACCAAGGAAGCTTGTAGCATGTACAGTAAGCCTCGGTTAATCCGGACCCGTTTGGACCCAAATAAATTTTTGGATTAGGCGAAGATTCGTATTAACCGATGTCGATCAGTTCAAGCCATACCACACTACAAATCATTTGTACCTTTTGTCCGAATTAGGCGAAGAATCCGGTTTACTGTATATGAGCGAAAACTAGATCAATTTACTACTCAGATTTTCTTTGTTATTAAAAAAGTTTATCTTGTTTATAAATTAAATAATTAGGCATGTGACCATCTACATTATTTAGGACATCACTATGTCGACAAAAAACACGATTCCCACAAAAATGCTTAATGTTAAAAGTTTTTCATAGGGGGGGGGGTTGACCATCTACATTATTTAGGACATCACTATGTCGACAAAAAAACACGATTCCCACAAAAATGCTTAATGTTAAAAGTTTTTCATATATTGTATGTGTACTTTATCTCAAATTCATTGTCTGCGGCAGAAACACAGCAATGTCAATAATACCGTGGTATTTATTCGTGACAGGTCCGTCTGCAGTCACTGGTCTTATGACTTCGAGGAATGCTGAACAGGTAAATGTATCATGGGCGCCATCCAGCGGCGCGGAATCTTACCTTGTCACGGTTCAAGCTCTTTCTATTACCAGGACAACGACAAGTACGTAAACTAAATATTTGCTTAATGTTATTCCACGCTGCGTCAAGTATAGTACCAACGAATATCGAATCAGATAAACTGTTAATGTTGAAGCTAAAGATGTGAAAAATACCCGTTTCTTTGTCAAGTATCATTCGTTATTGCTGCTTTAGGCTAATTGTCGTTGATTTTTATCTTTAGGTACATAATTTGTGACTTTTCAAAAGCTTGACAAAGTTTGTGTAGTAGTATATCTTAACTCAGACAAACGTTTGGTTTGGCTTTTTTAACAAACAACCATTATGTTTTAAACCCAGACACTCACATATTGTTGACGCTGGACAGCGGCACTTCTTACATCATACAAGTAGAGGCTTGCAACAACGACACCAACTTGACTGGTGACGTCACAGTTCGCTGTAGCGATCCTGCAACGGTTACAGGTGAGCATAACCAAATCATTGAAGAAGCATTGATGTATCGCTATAAAATCGAAAGTAAATTTTAAATTTTCTTGTTTTGTTATTACATACACCATCCCGATGCTATTCCATGCAGGCTGAACGGTAAACGCATTTACTTGTCATATTTGTCCAATTTTACATCAATCCTTTTTAGCTTATTTTGTTCTGGTTAAAAAAGGAAACAAATGTAGTTCATTCGGGCATATTTTTGTTTGTACTTAAAGAATAGAAGCGGTATTCTAATCGTGGATTGAATATATTTATGACAAGTACTTGAGCTAAATTGATAGATAAATTTTATTTAGTGTTTTTGGGTTACTGCAAAACAGTCGTATAAGGACCGGCTTTTCGAGTCGAGTTTGTGCCGGGTTAGGGTTAAAGTGTGAATACCACGAGCTTAACTTGTAGATCAACTTTACGCGTGGTATCATTTGTATTGGAATTTCACAAATTTTCGCGCCTACGTCGGGCTTTTTCAAATAAACAACTCTGCTGTCAGTTATATCCAAAACCCTTCAAACTAAAACTATTTTTTAGCAACACCGTGCACAGCTTGTGATGAAAACGCCGCATGTGTGGAATCAACTTGCCAGTGTAACAGCGGCTTTACCGGCGATGGAATAAGCTGTATGGATATTAATACCTTAAGAAACTGCTCAGGAACTATCTGTGCAGTCAATGCGTCTTGTGAAGCTATGAGCGGTGAAATGTCATGTCAGTGTCTTGAAGGATTTATGGGCAATGGCACTGAGTGCAATATATGTACATCGGATCCAAGCGAATGTTTTCCCAACGCTAACTGCACAACAACAGCTGGCGCAACCACTTGCCAATGCAATGTTGGTTACTCAGGTACTCATGGCAACTGTTTTGACATCAACGAATGCCAGAATATGTCAATTTGCCACACCAATGCTACTTGCGAGAACACAGATGACTCTTATACTTGTACATGTGATCAAGGATACACAGGTGATGGGGTAAATTGCTCTAGGAACTGCTCAGGTACAGTTTGTGCAGTCAACGCGTCTTGTGAAGCTATAAACGGTGAAATGGCATGTCAGTGCCCTGAAGGATTTGTGGGCAATGGCACTGAGTGTAATATATGTAACTCGAATTCAAGCGATTGCTATCCCAACGCCAACTGCACAGCAACAGATGGCAAAACCACTTGCCAATGCAATGTTGGATACTCGGGTACCAATGGCAATTGTTTCGACACCAACGAATGCCGAAATGAGACGGTTTGCCACACCGATGCTACTTGTGAGAACACAGTCGGCTCTTATACGTGTAGATGTAATGAAGGCTATGCAGGCGATGGGGCAATTTGCTCTAGGAACTGCTCAGGTACAGTTTGTGCAGTCAACGCGTCTTGTGAAGCTATAAACGGTGAAATGTCATGCCAGTGCCCTGAAGGATATATAGGCAATGGCACTGAGTGTAATGTATGTGATTCCGATCTACGCGATTGCTACCCCAACGCTAACTGCACAACAACAGATGGCGAAACCACTTGCCAATGCAATGTTGGTGGGGGGGGGGCATAGACAATGGCACTGAGTGTAATGTATGTGATTCCGATCTACGCGATTGCTATCCCAACGCCAACTGCACAACAACAGATGGCGAAACCACTTGCCAATGCAATGTTGGTTACTCAGGTATCAATGGCAATTGTTTCGACACCAACGAATGCCGAAATGAGACGGTTTGCCACACCGATGCTACTTGTGAGAACACAGTCGGCTCTTATACGTGTAGATGTAATGAAGGCTATGCAGGCGATGGGGCAATTTGCTCTAGGAACTGCTCAGGTACAGTTTGTGCAGTCAACGCGTCTTGTGAATCTATCAACGGTGAAGTGTCATGCCAGTGTCTTGAAGGATTTGTGGGCAATGGCACTGACTGTAATATATGTACCTCGAATTCAAGCGTTTGCTATCCCAACGCCAACTGCACAATGGCAGCAGAAGGCTCTACTGTTTGTCAATGCAAGGACGGATATTCAGGAACCCATGGCAACTGTTTTGATACAGACGAATGTAGAAGTGAGGACATTTGCCATACCAATGCTATGTGCGAAAACACTAAAGGTAGTTTCCAGTGCAGTTGTCGCATGGGATTCACAGGCGATGGGATAGATTGTTTACCCGATTGTGGCACTCCTTGTGGCGAAAATTCGACCTGTTCGGTCCTAAACGAAAGTCCAAGTTGCCTTTGCGATGCTGGTTTTGTACGTAACGGCAGTTCTTGTGTTGACGAATGCGGTTACTCGTGCAATCCTTCAACCACTTGCGGCGCTGGAACGTCACAAGCACGGGAGTGTGTATGCGGAGAGGGACTATGCCCCGACCGACGGCTCTGCGCTGAAAATTCAAGGTGTCTATGTTCCTCAGATGACTACGACGCCATATGGAGTGCCTGTGACCTGTCTAGTTGCGGATTTGAATCAGGTATTAGAAACTGTGCAAGGCACAGCACTTATTGTAGTATATCCGATATGACCTGGTTCCACTATATATTTGATTGGTGGAAGAACACACAATGTCAATGGCACTACAGCAATTGGCATGTAACAGCGCAATGTTAAACCCTAAAAGTAGAGGGCACAATTGATTTGCCGAGATTGAATGCAACTACATCCATTTTGCAAAGCGTTATAGGACCGTAGCTCACAAAAGGGTAAACTGTGTGTAAACACGCAGGGGGTAAAGTGGGTGTCATTAATTGAGAAAGGAAATATCAGTTCGAATCAGCAAAAAAGGGTGGGTTTTGATACGTTCACTCAAAAAATGCGTTGGCCCAGTGTGTTAGGCTGAAAATATAACTTCATTTGAAAAAGTTCTAATTTTTTTAATTTGACTAATTCATCTATGCAAAGAAATGGTTATGGTGTTGCACTGTCTGTATCGCAGGCTTGATGTTAATCATCGATTCACGTGAATTGCTATATGACTTACAAACTAAAGACGAATTCTTGTTGTCTATATGTAGGTGAATGCATTTGTACATGTGAAGTGCAAAATACCGGGAGCTGCTTTGGACCAGAAAACAATACCAGCTGTACTTACAATTGTGAAAATGAAACTGTTACATGTGGTGGGATCAGGTTGGAAACTTACCCACTATCCATGAAACCTGATTGCGTTTGCAACAACAATGGTAAACCCGGCGAAAAAAAAATCTGTTTCCTTTTTTTCCAAAACGAATAATCGATGTGTATTTAAATTTTGCCCATGTGAAAGTTTTGAACACTAATGAGTTTTAAAGGAGACAGAACGAGCATCCAGATTTAGCAAAACGATCTTAATTTTTTTTTGGGGGGGGGGCTGCAATTTTGAACACTAATGAGTTTTAAAGAAGACAGAACGAGCATCCAGATTTAGCAAAACGATCTTAATTTTTTTTTACTTGATAAATACTAATTTCCAAAAGACCCATGGGTTTCTGCATATTGTAAAAACAAATACTAATCGACAAAAATGGGGCCCAAATCCCAGTTGGTGAAATAGCTACATATATTTTAACAAACCAGATAGTGCATGTAATGGCAGTAGGTGTTAAAATTCTATTTTTTTCAGATTTAAATATAGTGGGAATTGTGGTTCCAGTGGTGGTTGTGATTATTCTTCTGCTAATATTCTTTATCGCAGTTTTGCTCTACCAAAGAAAACACTTGGTAAGATTTGTTCTTGCTATGTGAACAGTGCGAATAATATTTCAATATTTTCAAACCAACTTTGTTTAACTTAATCTGCAGCAAACATGTCTTTGAACAAGCAATAAAACTCATTTTCATTATAAAAATTCAATTAAACACTTAATTTAGTAAAAAATTAATTTAAGGAAACTTGGGCTTTATTGCAACTTGTTGATGAAACTGCTATAAAATGACTATTTTTTGCCAAAACTGTATGATTCGAAGTAACATCAATTTAATAAAATACAGTCCAGTTGATTGAACCAACAGCGTTTAAAACCTATTTAGTATCTAACCTTTAGGGGCCCACGTGCATCCTAGGGATGACAAGATAAGTATTACAAACCAGCCCAAAGTTGATATAAGCCAATACAACTAATTCGCTGATATAATTGTCCAACAGAGAGGTTGGTACAACGTCAGCGGACGATGGGATCAATGGAGGCGGCGTTACTGGAACAATCGTACACACTTACCTCACTTCGTCCGTACGGAGTACCAGTCGTCACCACAACCACAGCCCGATGACCAATCAACAACTACTATGGATTCACCTCTAACTAACGGTGACCTAAACGGGAAGGGTAATGGCGATTCGTACAACACTGTAATATCCAACCTTTCGACTGACGACCCTGCCGTGGGAGCAGACAGTAACGGCGACGCTAGCAGATATTCTACCATTAATTCCAATAATCTGTGGCCAGCACCGCCCTCTGATGTTGAGCCGATGTATGCTGAAATTAACTCAAACAGGGGTAGTGTACAGCAGACTGGAGTATGAACTAATTTTATGTTGAACCTGATTTGATAGGTCGACAATATGCGTTTTATATTCGGGTGGAAAAAGCTAAAGAGTAAAAACGGTCTAATATATAGGCTATGTCTGCTAACCTGTCGGAAAAGCTAAAAAGTAAAACTTTTCAATATGACTACTATTGTTAAAGTATGTTACTGACTGTTTAACCCAATGGTTCTCAACCTTTTTTACTATGCGATCCCCTTTAGAGATTTTCTAACACCACGCGACCCCTTTACACACGCACACACACAGGAAGTTTAACTACCAGCATGTGTTGATTGTGTTCATCACACATTTCCAATCTAACGCGGCTGCAATAGTTCGGCGTTTTGCTGTATTCCGGAAAACGCCTATTTTTCACTAACTATTTCACTATTTCGTGTTTTTTTTTTATGTTAAGAAAAACCAAAACCCGCAATTATAGAAGTATACAATCGCAAATATTGTTGCGCCCGTTCTAAATCAAACGGTCGTGTGAGTTACTATATGCTAAACAAAAGTCACAGGGAAAGTTTTTATGATACAGATAAAATAATTCCGTGTTCGGTTGCGTCTCCGCGACCCCCTCAAAAGTGCTTGGCGACCCCTTGGGGGGTCGCGACCCCCAGGTTGAGAAACACTGGTTTAACCTATTATTACTTTCAATTTTTGTTCATTATTTTATTAGTATCGAGTTTTTGAATTGTGCAAAATGTTTTTACCTTGTTGAGCAACAATTTTCATGTACTTTGGTTTGTTGTTTAGCTATCCCAACAGCTTGTTGGCTCTGAAACGATAAAAATGTTTTTTTTATTTGCTTGTAATCGAAGATTTTGAAGTTTGGGCCCTCTTGGCTAGGAATTGGATTTCTATAGCACTTAAAAATTTACTTCTTTAAACATTTTAAGCATTACATGCCTCGTCTGTGCAACGCTTTTTTTGTGATTACTGCACTGCATTTTCCACGTTGTGTAAATGAAAAATATCATCTGTTTTTAATTACGTGTTTATTTTGACATCAGCTACAATTGCAAGTTTTCCATTTGGACAAGTACTGAACATCTTATGATGGGTAAATACTAACAACTTATCTCCGGACACCCCCAACATTCACTTAAGTTTCGATAGGTGGCGCTAAGAGCACAAACACCTTAGCGCCACCTATCGAAACTTAAATGGGGGTGAAGTATTATCATGAAAAAATTCAATAAAACAAATTGTAAAGCTAGTTCCTAATCTAAAAATTTAAAAAAACTTTTTCCCAACCAAAACCTACTTTGCTGCTAAATTAATGTTTTTTCAAGTGTAAACTCTTCGGTGATTTTAGGGTTAAAACAGTCGTTCTAGTCTGAAGCAAAGTTAAGTGGGTTTTATGTGAGCGCGTTTAAATTATTGTCTGTGCACGGAATATAAATTCTCTGTACACAAATCGATCCATTCTCACCTACAACTTTTGTCTGAACCTAACGAACTTCCTAACTGAGAAGTTAAATGCAAATTTCCTTTTGACTTCAACGGGTTTTCCGAGAATGTAACTTGACGCTTACCGCAAGATTCCGATAGGTTCAAATTTTTTTGTGGGCCAAAACGCACTGTGTACAGATGCATCTTATCTGTAGAAACAGATCTCACGAAAAACAAAGCCATGGAGCAAAAAATCTTTTTTTTTCTAACTGTATAAACCGTTTATCCTTCTTGGCGAACATGTTACTAAAGGCGCTTTTGCTGATTAATTGCGACTAAGAATAGTTGTGGAATGGCTGTGCATTTTAAGTAAACTGTTTTCCACGCCGGAAAATATAGTGAGCCTAGTTAGCTTACATTTTTTTGGCGCTATGAATTTATTCATTTTACTAAAAAAACATTTACCGTACTCAAGTTGGTTAGCAATATCACCAGATGTGTGGCAAACGATTTTAAGCATAGCTTTTTAGGGTGCAGTTGCTCAGTAGCAGTGGTTCAATACTGAAAGGTATCTTTAATGCAAGATACATGCAATGCAATAGACTGGGTAATTATTATCTTTTTGGCCAGCTGTTAAAACTAACCTTACTTTTAAAATGAGTAAAACAATCAAAGTTTAATTAATGTTTCTTTAGCTTTTGTCTAGCCATTAAAACTGTTTGGAGCATTAAATTCGTCTGTAAAGTCGATTAAGTCATGTACAATATACAAACGTTCTCTGTCTTAGAAATAAAAGCATAGGATAAAGCCAAACTTGCCAGCAAAATGTAAAAAAGGAGGCAGCTCAAGTAAACTTGTTTAAAATCTACAATTTATAATTCACTACCAAATACTGCCAAATGAAAACAGTGTTTAAATTAACTCCTCGCTCGAAGGCCTAGATATATTAGATATCAACTATAAGGGTGGCTTAGCACATATTGCCCTTGCACATACACTATAACACATA
>QLIY01002232.1:0-21348 GCA_003260075.1 Phallusia mammillata | reverse complement strand
CTGTGGGCACATGCCTTGCAGGTCTGTATCTTTGTGACTGTAAAATTTACAAACATTTGCAAATTTATTTATTACTAATATTTAACATTATTGTGTTTGTATTAGGTACACAAGGATATGAGAGAGAAATTTGGACAGGCAAGCACATTGGAGGATTTAAATCTTTGTAATGAAGACCTAAATCTAAGATGCATAGCGGTAAGTGCAAATTTTGGCTGTCATAATTTGATAATCCCAATAATTTATGGTTAACAAATGTACGAACTTGGTTTGGTTAGGATGAAAAAAGTGGAGCATTTTCAACAGAAAGTACTCCCTATTGGATTTGTCAGCCTTACATGAGACCAAACAGGTACAGTGTTATGCTTTAGGTATATATGTCTNCCAAACAGGTACAGTGTTACGCTTTAGGTATATATGTTGTAAATGACATATTTATCATCAAAGTTTTGTACAACTGATTGCAGGAGACCTATTCAACCACCTGCAAAAACCAATGAAAATGGGGAGGTTGAGAAGGATATTGCAATTTGTGAAAGTCAGAAATTATCTGTAAGTGTGGTTGTGTAGAGTATGCAGCAAAACTCTGTGATTTAAAATGATTGTTAATCTCCTAATTAATGTGTTTCAGAAAAATAAAGCTCGAAGAGTGGCTAGATATGAAAAAAAGATTGCCGTCAAAAAGTTAAAACGGAAAAAAGAACATGACAGAAAGAAACAAAGGGAAAAAGCGCAGGTATTACCTACCCTTCGTAAAGCTAAGGCGACTTTTGTATTTTTTCCCACCCCCCCCCCCCGTTAAAACGGAAAAAAGAACATGACAGAAAGAAACAAAGGGAAAAAGCACAGGTAAAATTACCTACCCTTCATAAAGCTAAGACAGCTTTTGTGTTTTTTTTCACCCAAACACATATAATAATAATAATAATGTTTTTGTTTACGTTTTATGGCTGATTTTGTGTTTGCAGCTGCAACAAACAGAGATCCAAACTGGCAGAGTGTTGCGCAAATGTGAAAAGAAAGAAATTATTGCAGATCGATTGAAGAATGCAATGAACCAAGATGCCAGCACTATCACTGTTTGCATTGATTTGTCATGGACAGCTGCAATGAATGAAAAGGTAGTTAGTAAAGAATTTAGTGATGTGGCAGGAAAAGTTAGAAATGTAGAAATGAAAAAAACACTTTTTGATGGGAAAATCATAGCCCCCCCCCCCTTTTATGGCTGATTTTTTTATGTGTTCGCAGATGCAACAAACAGAGATTCAAACTGGCAGAGTGTTGCGCAAATGTGAAAAGAAAGAAATTATTGTTGGTCGATTAAAAGATGCAATGAACCAAGATGCCAGCACTATCACTGTTTGTATTGATTTGTCATGGACAGCTGCAATGACTGAAAAGGTAGTTAGTAAAGAATTTAGTGGCAGGAAATGTTAGAAATGTGGAAATGAAAAAAAAAAACACTTTTTGATAGGAAAAACATAGTAAATCAGTGATTGTCACACTATTGGAGAAAAAATTCTGTGCAAACTACTAAATGTCATCTTGTCTTCTCAAACTACTCTTTACCAATCAAGGGGTTCTAAAGGTTTACTCTGTATATTCAGGAAGTTAACAAGTTGGCTGGACAACTTGGGCGACTGTATGGAAGTAATCGTAAAGCTAAGAAACCAGCAAGACTGTATTTTTCAAGTATGTGCTCTTCCTTATGTGAATGTGTGTTAGTATTTGTTGTACTCGACAAGAATATCTACAAAAAAACAGTCCTGTGGATTTTGTAGTTTAAACTGACAACTGTAGAATAGAATTAGAGATTGATGAACAGATCTTGGCCTGGGGACCAACAAACTATTACCCCCCCCCCCATTTTAAAGGTTTACTATGTATATTTAGGAAGTTAACAAATTGGCTGGACAACTTGGGCGACTGTACGGAAGTAATCGTAAAGCTGAGAAACCAGCAAGACTGTATTTTTCAAGTATGTGCTCTTCCTCATGTGAATGTGTGTTAATATTTGTTGTACTCAACAAGAATATCTACAAAAAACAGTCCTGTGGATTTTGTAGTTTAAACTGACAACTGTAGAATAGAATTAAAGATTGGTGAACAGATCTTGGCCTGGGGACCAACAAACTTTCAACTTTTCTAAAATAGTGGCACAGATATATCTGAATAATCACTTACCAGTTAATCGTATAACCTGGTTAATTGCATGGGCACGGCAAAACAGTGGCATATCACCTGTCGACAATATTGTTCACATACTACTACTTAATTGCATAAAAAGCTGGGCAAATTGTTTATTAAATTTACCTGATTCATCTATTTTGAAAATGTATGTTTTGTTTTTGCAGGTTTCGACCATAAAGGAGCTTTGTGGAAAGAATGTATCCGAAAGCATGATGGTTTTGAAAATTATCTTGTCCACATGATTTCCCAACCCTACCATGAAAAATTTTGCAACACTGATATTATTTACTTGACCCCAGATGCTGAGGAAGGTATTGCTCAATTTCTTTTCAGCGATAAACCCAGGAAACTAATAATTAGTCATTACCAAAAAATGTTTTGTTTTCGGAAAGTTGTGACTGTTAAATAATTGTCAAGAATAGATTCTGGGCCTGCTTTGGCAATGTATGGTCTTGGATCTGCACTGTGCTTTTTATTTGTTTTGAACCTTTAGTAAAAACTGTAACTGCTCTATAGTAAAAATACTGGGTTAATTTTGTGCATTTCTACATACCCCCCCCCCATTATTTACTTGACCCCAGATGCTGAGGAAGGTATTGCTCAATTTCTTCTCAGCAATAAACCCAGGAAACTAATAATTAGTCATTACCAAAAAAATGTTTTGTTTTCAGAAAGTTGTGACTGTTAAATAATTGTCAGGAATAGATTCTAGGCCTGCTTTGGCAATGTATGGTCTTGGGTGTGCGCTGTGCTTTTTATCTGTTTTAAACCTTTAGCAAAAATTGTAAACTGCTATAGCAAAAATACTGGGTTAATTTTGTGCATTTCTACATAATGCCTACTGTATATTTTTCACTTATGAAGCTTTGACGGAAGTCTGCCCTGGAGCTGTGTACATTCTTGGAGGTCTTGTGGATGAAACAGTTGTCAAAAAGTTAACACTGGATGGTGCCAGTGCACATGGATTTATAACTCGTCGCTTTCCTGTTCAGGAATACATGCAACGTGTTGAAGGAAGACCCAACTACTCCACAGTGTATTCAATCAACCAAGGTAAGTGTGATATATTTAATGTTTTATCTGGAGAAACAAAAATTTATAGTACATCTATGGCAAGGACTTTTAATTGTGATGAGTTCTGTACATCAAAAATAGACTTTACATTTATGAATCTCCATTGTTCATTTCATTGTAAAGTTTAGCATCTGACTGATATTAACATGTGTTTTGTTTTTTAGTTTTTGACATACTTTTGACTTTTTACTCTACACAATGTTGGAGGAAAGCATTGGAAGCAGGAGTTCCTCCCAGAAAAGGATATGTTTTTAAAAGCACTGAATCTTGATGTTAGCATAGGCTGCATGTAAGTCCTAGTGGACATAGCAGTTGACTTTTGTGTAACAGATCTTGGTTTTAGCATGAACTGCATGTAAGTGCTGTTGCACATTGTATTGACTTTTACTTAAGGTCTTCATCACTTGTTTCTGCATAGTAAAATAGGCTTTGGTTTTGGTTTGTCCATGTATTCTGTCTGTGCAATAAATGTCTCAATGTCATTTTCTAATTTTATTATATCTGACTACAGTCAATTTAATAGGAATCACAGTAGTGCATTGCTTTACAGCTTATGAAGGAAAGGTGGCTGAAGGAACTGAAAGAAAGTAGAAGTTCAGGAAAGTCAAAACAGCTAATAAATGTGTGAACAGTATATAAAAGTAAGAATGCGGAACTAAGAGAGCAAACTTTATCTTATATAAATAGCATTATAGTGAAAACAAACACAATTAAGTTGCCAACTGAGATTGGCATTACACCCAGCAAGTAACATATTTTATTCATCAGCTTTGCGAATTTGGTAACTGTACAGTTCTTGTAAAAGGGGGTCATTAGGAAAAGCTTTTCGTATTTTATCTTGACACTCAGCTGTCCTTTCACAAAATTGGTCCTTTTTGTGATTTGGGATATTCATGTACAAGTCAAACAGCTTTTTCCATTTCAATTTCGAATCTTCGACGAATTTGCTACACACGCCTGTACGCCCTTTTTTCTGGACATATTCCACTATTTCCAGTCGCAGTTCAATTTCATCAATGAGGGGAATGGTTTTGTTTCTTTGCGTTTTTTCCAAAGCGTCAGAAAAGTGCTTGCAAGACAAGTTTGTTAAATCCACAATGTCAGATATGGCGTAGTCACCAGGGTCGTTAAACTCGTTGGGTGTTATTTTTCGTTGGACATTTGTCCGAATGCTGGTGGCATACATGTGATGGATTCTCCCAAAACTATTTCCCGTAAAAGCTGGATTTCTTCCGATAGTATAGTCAGTACACAATTCAAGTGCAATGTCGTACTCCTTGTACCCTTCTTTAAACTTCTGAATTCGGCAATATTGTTTACCAAGATGTGCACGGAACTCCGGGTAGTTCGAAAATGCAGTAACAAGTTCCTGGAAAATTTCAAGCGGCTGTGCAAATCGCATTGCTTTTGCCTCTTTATACTTCTTTATCTCTCGCTTTTCACCCTCTTGAACTAAAACTGAATCTCTTTTTATCAAAATTTCAACAAGTATGCGAATGCAGTCATCTTCATTTGCACCGCCATCGCGACAAATGCCCTTTAAGTATTTAATGAGATCAATAAACAGCTCGGACACTTTCATTTTTAATGTATAGCTAAGGTCATTGTTATCATCAATGCTAGCTGTGCTTTGTGGATTGCCATAATAAAACTCCAAGATTTCTTTCGCAACTGCGCTATGATTTATTTTCCACACCATATCGGTATCTTGGACTATAAAGTCGCTCGCGCACGGAATATCGCTCGGGTGTGTAATATATATCGGCAGGAGCTTGCGTAACGCTGTGGCCTGTAATCCTGTGTTTCCGAAATACATCAGAAGTGAAAGATACACTAAAGGCGTCTTCCAGTACGCATTTTTATCATAGAATGCAAGTCTACCCACAACCCATTTTGTTACAATACCAAATTTGGGATTAAATGCAGCTAGCGCAAACTCGTATAGTCGTCGTTCGCGGTGATGCAACACTACGTCGTCACGTAGATTTTTAAGAACTTTTTGACTGTTCGGTGACATTTTTGAAAAATTGCTTAAAAGTGCATCTGCTTCTGTGTTGGTAACAAAGTCAGATATCTGTAAGTCCTTTGAAGGATCATCTTTAGCAACACGTTGTATGTACAACACAATTGGAGGTACTATGGTTTTGTGGCAAACCTCATCGTCATCATGTTGTGACTCGTCAACTAGTAACACAAGTCGTTGTTCAGTTTGCCCACTAATGTTATTGATAAGTATTGCCAGGTTTTCAGTGTTCATAACAGCATCCTTTTGCAGCACACCACAAGGATATTTTGTGTGCAGAGTCCAAAGCACTTGTTTACCGAACGTGGTCCCCCCACTGGCCGGTGTATGCTCAACAGGTATTGGTTTTGTGTGTTTTCGGTTCTCTGCATACTCCTTAATCTTTGTGATAACTGTGTCTTCCAGTTCTCTTTTTACTGCGACCTTTCCTGAATCAATTTCCTCCCAGGTAATTTGTTTTCCTCTAACGAAATCTTGTCCCAAAGGAGCTGTCGTGTGTCTGTACCTGTAGTAGTTTCTATTGACAGGTAGTAACTCAATATAGTCGGAGTTCTCGTAGGGCTGTTTAAACAAAATCTGCTTTCCACATTTTTGAGGAAGATACATCCAATGTACCTGATCGATCTGTGTCATAACATCGCATATCTCGTTAAGGGAAATTTCAAGCAGCTTGGCTTTGACATTTTGTTCGGATAAGAACTGAGCAAAGCTATCACGCTGTGGCGACCTTTTCGGTATACACACCACTAACTTGCCCCTTTTGAATTGTAGTAACGACGACAACAGTTTCTCAAGCAACTGTTTACTAAACTGTTGGTCTTGTTTGGCTCCTTTTTTATCTTCGTACCATAAAATTAACCATAACGGAACTAACCGCCTTTTGTTGCAAAACTCAGTTTGCGTTTTTTCAAGGGTTTTGAGAAATTTAAGCTTGTTGTTTTTTCTTATCCATTGTTGAATGCTGCAGAATATGTTTGGAATTCTTGCATTTTGGTTGCCATTCATAAAAATCCAGTCTGTACGACTCTCAAATATCTCTTTCGGTTTATCATTTTGAGTAGATATAGCTATCCCTCTACAGTTGTCTATTCCCTGTTTTACTGACCCCAAAAACCCATTGTTGTAGTTTGTTTCGTCAAAATCAAACACCCGCAACCAAGGAATGCTTACAATACCTTCAATTGAACAAGTCTCTACAGACAAGCGACTCGTGGCAAGAAACAACGCATCTTGAGGAGTTATGCTCTGAAGAATACCTTTTAATTCATCAGCATCGGTTTTACCGGCAGTATCTTCAGAAGTTTGTGAACTCTCGGTATCTGCAAACAAGAAATTAGACGTTTCACTCATCTTAGTATTTAGTTGATACGCTGTCGCTGAATAGTAATGACACAAAATACTACCTACAACATTAAATAAGCTGTTGCTGCCAGGCATAGTATCAAGTCTATAGAGTTCTGCCAGAAGAGCTCTATAGATCTATCTACAACATTTTTTACCACATTAAATTAAACAAACAGACACGTACCTTTTTCCATTACAAAACACCGGTTTCCTCTGTCTAGATACTTTTTTGACTGTAAGTAGAAGTTTCAAGCGACGTGTTGTTACTGCGATTTAGAAGCCTAACTGTGTCAGTGTTAAATGTGTTGTCACCAGCAGTTTGGTTAGTTTTGCGAAACTGAAGTTTCACCGCCGGTTAAAATACAAACCAATAAACGAGTGTTTGTTTTCACTTGATTCTCCTTTTGTAATTGTATCCCGTTGCCACGCCAAAGTCGCGAACAGACAAGCGAACTTATTTACAGAGGCCATTGAATGTATTTCCCTTGTATTTGGCCAATTCAATTGTGTCCACCGACTGCTGTATGTACTGTACTTACTTGGACGTAGTGTACTAGAATAAGGTTATGACCACGGACAGTTAAGAATGTAATACCAAGCAAAGATTGTTAAAAATCGGTATATTACTACCACTACTTTCGTGTTTTTCGATTTATTACCTTATTACACGCTGGTGTGGAGATAACCATTCAACTTAACAAAAATAAAATGCTTTTTCCGAATACTACTGATTAATGTCTTGTGTGTATTTCAAACTTGTCGCTTTGTTTATCGCTTTAAGTCACGAAACTAAATATATAAAGAATTTTTTGGGAAGACGAAACGCATGTTTACAACATTCCGGTATATTCAAAACACTGTTTGCCACCTGTTCAGTTGAATCTTGTTTGTTTCTATATTATTACTGCATCAGTTTATCCAATTTATCTTCCAACAGGGGGCGTACTTTCAACCTTTAGTATGGGACTGAGTTGTGGTCCAACCTTTTACCAATATGGTAGTGTCCTATGTTTTGGGCTGCACGATGCCCTGCTAAATAGTAGTCTACAATTCACTATCAATGCTTGGTTGTAAAAGCATGAAACGTGTAGTGGGACAGCGATTTTTTGACTTGGATTTAAGATCTACACTTTATTATTGAACTATTTTGTAATGGTATGTTTATGAACTGTTTGCATTACTGTGGTTTTTTCATAAAACGTATTCTAAACTGCTGCGTTAGGTGCCACAACAAAAATTTAAAAATAACACGATTCGTTCAACCAAACTCTATTCAATTTCAACAGCATTTAGCAAAACGGACAACAGTCAGGAGAAAAACTCATTGGGCAAAATTGAAATCTGGAACGTGTTTTAGATCTATGATCAATGCATAACAATGTAATTATAGTCAACAAACTACACAACATGGAATCCAGGAAAAAAACTAGGATAGGTAATGCAAGGATAACAAAACGAGATATCATTATGGCACAAAACGTAGCAATATGTTTAAAGTATAACAAACATCATTTTGTCAAAGCATTTGTGGTAAGCATTTTGTCCCTAAATAGTCAGGAGAAAGGCTCTATACTCATTTATCTTAATAACGTGCTCTGGATCTATGTTTGATGTTTAACAATATAAAAATAGTCAACAAACTACACAGCATGAAATCCAAAAACAAGTAGGAGCTACAAAATGCAAGAATAAAAGCAACGAGATATAATTAATACACATAACGTAGCAATTCTTTTGTGTACAACGAACATCACAAAAAGGTGGTAAACATTTGGTCACTAAAATTCAGTAGAAAAGCTTTATACGCAAAAATCTTTACAACGAAACGTACTATAGATCTATTTTCAATGTATGACAATATAAAAATAGTCAACAAACTACACTTCAAGGATACCAGGAAAAAATAGGCTACAAGATGCGAGATATAACTAAGACACAAAACATAGCAATACTACTGTACAATAAACATAGTAACTACTTATTCATATAAAATAAAAACAAGCTTCAATATACAAGTGCAAGATATGACAGGTAAACGTGTTTTTCACTGGTCTTGGAAAAGGTATCCACATTTTATGCATTTCCCATTTGCCGGTTGATTCAAAGTGATCACCTCGGTGGAAATTTTGCAGACTGCGCATCGTCGTTTTTGTAACTCCCGGATAGATTCGGCCTCTGCTCCGTTTTTTGTATTGAATGCTATGAAAAACTCAACTCGTGTAGATTGTTTCGCGTATCTGTCTCCGTGCAAATCGTACTTTTTAGGCGAAAAGAAGATCTTAACTGAATAGTTCTTAATAGGATCATCCAGATACAACGAGATTAAACCAAACAAAGGTAGGTTTGATTTTATGATGGTGCCTGTACAAACTTTAAGTAAAGCCGCTGCTTCTTTATTCCAGGTCTTGTTCCTGTTGTCCCATTCCCCCATACGATGCCGTGGAACAAGTTTGCGTATTGTCGGCCTGTCGTGATCGGCCAAAAGCTCCTTGCTCTTGATGAAGTATTGATCATGTCTAGAATGCATCTTACTAAATAGCTCTTCTACTCTTCTTAAGTAAAACTCTCTCATGTCCTGTCCGGGAGAAAAAACGCCAAGTACAAAGTACACCACATAAAGGTAGAATGTTGCAAAGCTGAACTCGTCTCTCTTTTCCCACAGTTCAACACGCTGCAAAACGTCAATTAGTGTGTATCGGTCTGTAATCATTCGGTGCCGAATAGCGTAAAGCCATTCTTGCATTTCCATGCTGATGTAAACATGTTTGTACTCTGCGCGGGGAAGAGCCCTGTGTATTGTTTGATCCAAAAGTTGTACGACTTCATTTATATCCGCCTTTGTTGAGATGTCGTCCAAGTTCCGAAAACAATTTTGTGGCTTGTGCTTTAATTTTATGGATGCAATCTTGCTTCTTATCAAGGGAAAGTTTGTATAACTTTCGTCCAAGCTTTCCAAAGAAACTCTTACATTTGTAAAGTAAGAGGTGAAGTTGTTAACACATCGAAGGTAATCCTCGTTTTTTCGCAAATCAGATTTACTAAGGTAATGCTGACATTCAACCAGCAGATGGTCACACACAGAATGTGAGTCCTGAACAAACTGACAAAGCGGGAGGTCACTTGATTGGACATCCGATGTAAATGCTTTCTCTATATCGTACTTGCGACCAAAAAAGGCCACCATCAGCAAACGAATTCTTGCTTCGCCAACATAGCCGTACAATCGATTGTGAACTGCATACTTGCGTCCTTTGGAAAAATGACGGACACCTTCCTCCGCAGCAAGAAGAGCACTTTGTTGGTTTTGTTTTTTTAGCAAAAATTCCACTTTGCGGAGATACGAATATCCAAACATATGATGGTATCTTCCCCTGGCGTTGTCTGGCCCTCCTTGATCAGACGCACCACGCTTGTTTTTTTGCAACTTGATCGCGGTCTCAAGTGACGCTTCAGCTTCTTCGAACCGTTTACTGAAGCTGTAAAGGCGTCCCAAATGGGCATGGAATTCTGCATGGTTGGGAAATGCCTCCGTAAATTCTATGAGAACTCGTACCCTGTTTTCTTCTGTTTTTATATCATCGAGTAACCTGGACAAAACGCATTTCTTTCCGATGCCATCCATGTCATCTAGGTCTCTGTAATCTCTGCTTGTCACGACATGTTGCAAACTTTTGAGCAAACTTGCATGCTCAAAGCTCCCAACGGCGGATTTTACATACCGTACAAATGCAATCATTAGGGTGTGCAGATTGTCCCGTGCTTGGGTGGAAAGCCGATCAGGTTGACCACTACTCGTGTTGCCATCCACAGCCAAAGCAAATTCCAAAACTTCCCTTGCCACTGCGTTGTAGTTAATTGTCCAAATGCCATTTGTATCGATTATGAATTGACTTCCAGAGTGAACTTTTGAGATTGATACAAACTTTCCGCTCTCGGGGATAAGTTTTCTAAATATCTCCCCTTGTAACCCGCTTTGCCCGTAATACATCAGCAACGAAAGGTACGTGATAATTTTCTGCCATGGTTGCAAATCCAAAGATTTCGGGGACATGTATCCTTGAACGTATTTTCGGACTCCTTTAAACTCGTGTTCAAACGCGGTCAAGCCAAACTCAAAAACTTCGCGCGAGATGTTGTCATTGAGGACTCCTTCGCAAAGTTCTTTAAGTGCTGGGGCGTTTTCTGGAACGTATTTGCTAAACAGTTGTGACAAGTTTTTTGCTTCGTTCTTTGTAACTTTTCCTGCTAAGTGGCAAGTTCCGGCTTTGAATCGACTTTTTTCAATACCAGTGGATCTGCGCTGTATGTGTATTATCACTACTGCGTATCGCCGGTTTGCAAACAACCTTTCTACGTCAAAATCACTTCGCCCATCCCCCCCCCCCCCCCCCCCCCCCCCCCCCCCCCCCCCCCCCCCCCCCCCCCCCCCCCCCAAAATCACCACAGGTAGTTGGGTTAGTTCATGTAAGACCTTGATACGTTCTATAATCCCGTTAAGAGGAAAGTAGGTGGATGGAATTAGAACGCAACATGGGGCAGACTTTCGCAAGGACCAAAGCACCTGTCTGCCAAAAGTCGTTCCCCCTCCCCCGGGAGCATGTATGACTCTAATTACCGTGGATTTGCATTCATCTATAGCCTCTGTTTTGATGTACTTGTAAACTTGCTTCTGTATTACTCGCTCAACGGCAATGTTTCCTACACTTATTTCATCCCACTTTAAAATGCCGCCACGTACAAACTCTTCTCCGACTCTTTCGTCTTTGTGTGTAGTAACATCCAAAGAAGAAGTAAGAATTTCCAGTACATCATTAAGCCAAGGCAATTGCTGTTTCGGTACCGGAATTTGATCAACAGTCTCATCCTCTTTCGTTCTTGGCAAAGTGACGAGCTCAGTTTTAGTTTTTAACTTAGGTGGACACTTTGCCAACCACTCAGTAACAGATGACTGACTAATAACAAAGAGCCCTTCCTTTACTTCCAGATTGTTGATAATCTCCGTTACGACTGATTCGGGGGATGGTTGATGAGGAATGCACAAAATCATTTCCCTCGGAAGTTGGTTTGATTTGTTTGTAAACATCAGATCCACGGATTCAAGAAACCAACGTAAACATCTGGCATTTTCTTCGCTTGTGTCGTACCATAAAATCATAAATACGGCCGGTTTTGCAAACAAACAATGCCCAAGCATGTTCACACAACTGTCCTGTATTTGTTGATTGTATTCCTTTTTCCATTTGTACGCACTTTCTTTAAATATCGAGTCGCCTTGTTCACTTAAACCTCTCATAAAAACCCAGCTTGTTGTTTGGTCGGACACTTGATGTGTTTCCTTTGAAAGAAGAGAAATGGTCAGATTTCTTGTATCTTTAATACTCTTTTCAACGCTGTTTAAAAGACCTTGTGTACGGCTGTGTGGGTCAAAGTCAAACACCTTCAGCCACGGTATGTTGGACAGACCTCTTAGTTGCTCAGAAAACTTCATAGCGCTCGTTACCAGGAAAAAGGCGTACCGTGGGTCAAGGTGATGTAATCGTTCGTAGAAACGACCTTCTTCACCCTCACTCGGCCATATTGCTTCTTTGGATATCTCGCGATTTGATTTAATAGCTTCCCAACTGTAGTCGCGTTCTTCTGTCACAAAAGCTTCAACGGAAGGAGGTTTTACGTCTGTGCTTGTCGATGGTTGTTCATTCAATGGCATAAGACTCACAGTTTGTGCAACGCTGCCGTGCAAACTAGGATCTCTAAAAAACCATGAACGGCTTATCCTTTCCTTGCAGTTCTGAATGATATCTAAGCCTTCGTCGTTTATGCACACATCGTTGTTTTCGGTGTTAAATTTTACCATCGCTTGTTTTTGCAAAAATTTTTTCAACTCGCCAACACGAAGATTCTGAAAGCTTCCATATTTCTTTTGGAATTGAGACGCGACCTCCCCGAAAGGCACGCTTGAAGCCAGGTTTAACGTCGTGCCGACCAGTAGTAGTGCGAAGAGTTGTTTCGTCATTGCTACATCGGTCATTCCTCGGTGATCTGTCAAAGCATTTGCTAGGAATGATTATATTATGGTGTTTATCAACCTTAATTATATCAGTGATTCTTAACACTTTCATGTACGCTGCCCTTGTAAAGCAGAAATGTAAGTCGGTTCGGGCTGATTTGGTCGAATTAGGGTTTAAGTTTGAATAAACAGACTGGATTCGGGGCCTGACTTTACACTCGCCGTCATGTCTGCAGCAATTTATTCAGCTTTTGGGTCAATTTTAAACTTTTTGTTTCTTTAAACGGGTTCCTGGCAAGTAAGCTACTCTTGAGTTCGGGCCCTTTTCGGCTCGCTTACAACTCGTCGAAATTAGCAGCAGATTTTGGTTACTTTGCTCAAAGTTACTGCGCAAACCCACCTGATTCGACTAGGACTTCAATATAGAGGGAGATTTGATCGACGATATCCGATGGTTCTTTTGCCATCTGCAGTAGCTGGAAGCTTCTCAAATCGGAAGCAATATTTTTTTTCTTCACTGAAATGTTGTGTAATATTAGGGTGGAACCACACGAAAGGTAGGGCATCAACGGTGCTAAACTGTTTTGGAAGCTGTCCAGTTGTTGCCCATCAGTCAAAATAACGATCCTGAAAAAACAAATTCGTTTTGGAGAATTAATTTGTTGTGGATGTATGGAATTCAACATTTATCTTGACAAAAATGAAAAATGTGCATGTGGTTAAGATTGGTTCTCCACTTAACATGCACATTACGTTTATTGGTACTAACAAAACAGTGGTATTTATTTACAATTTAATCTCGCTGTATTTAGTAAGTTTATCATTGTTTACAAAACAAAAGGAGTATCGAAGAATTGCATTTTAGTAGCTAATATTTTTACAGACAAAACTCGTACGTTTTTTTTTACAAACTTGCGTACCTTACTCTGCTGTGTTTTATGCTGGAAATTGTATTCATTGTCTTTGCCCTTCCACCAATGAGGCACTCAACGACTTTGTACCTTTTGTCTTTTAAGCATTTTTCAATTTTCTGTTTCAGTTTGTGGTTTTGGCATAATACGGTAACGTCTCCATCCGGCAAACCTGATGATGACTCCGTAAATTCTGCAAATGTGAAATGAATTGTGGAAAAGTGAATTGGCGAAACGTGTCTCAGCAACTCACGCGATAATATTGACGCTTAAAATTAGTTTATTTCTCCTGGTAAAGGAAATAATAGAAGTACTATTGCGTTGCTAAACTATTAACCAAGCCGGTAATGGATACGCAACATAACAACGTAATGGCCCATAAAGGGTTGCTGCTGCTTCAACACTTTTAGAAATTTATTGGGCATTTCCGAAAGTTATTGGAAAGCATTGAAGAACCAACCTGTCGTGTTATCCTCGTCATCCATCGAGGTTTTCGCCCTTTTCTTGGGTGTCAAGTGATTTACCAAAAGCCTTTATTACGGTACTAATTTACAAAAAAATAAAACACGTTTATATTACCTTAATGCAGAATCATTATGAAAACATAACGAATTTTTAATTAAAATTATAGCTGACCTATTTCCCCCCCCCCCCCCCCCCCCCCCCCCCCCCCCCCCCCCCCCCCCCCCCCCCCCCCCCCCCTTCAGAGGCAATATTGATAGTAGTACTATCATAGTACCTGTTCATTAACAAGTATAGCCTTGTGGTAATTTAAATACCATTTTTTGTTTGTTTATGCGGTCAGTATTTACATGGAAGTTGTCCAAATTGACATAAGGTTTGCTGATAAATATTGTTCAATATTATTGGAAAACCTTGCTAGACTAATCAGTTATGCTTGTACATGCGAATTTTGCTAAACCAGAACTTAACGCTGTAAAATAGAGGTCATGATTTTCAAACAACCTTAATTTACCAACATCCAGACATAAATACTTCACTTGAGTCACTGTTAGTAAAAACTCGATTTGACTCATGTCACAAAAAACAGCCCAGCAAGACAGTACTAGTTATTCATAATCTACACGTTTTGCGCAAAGCAGTGTTTACACGCTTGAACAACTTGTTGATAGCAATTTACTGATAGGCTGCAAATACTTTGTAACTAAGCATTAAACTCTCTTGTTGAACAACTATACTTGTGACTATGTAATAAGCATTGTTTTCAACAATGCTGATTTTAAACCTATGTTGTCCCTATTAAACGACCCTAGGCTAAAGTCTTTTCTATTTGACACATCGTACGGTGTTTGTCAAGCAGTGAGGCATGACTCGGTGTTCTGTGCGTTCGCTTTGACGAGGAGAAAACTTTTTTGCTTTGGCCAGAAGGAAAACTTTACTCTGACGTTGGGGAATTTCCTACACTTCGACCAATGTGAATTGCGCTACAATCAATCATTTTACCAGCGAACGCAACATGATGGCAGGGAGGCATTCTAATAACCTTTCGGTTCTCTAGTCAAGATGCCCCCCTTAAAAAACATAACTAAATGAGTTTCCGGATTGTATGTTTCATAAAAGAGAAAAAATGGATATAGGCTAAGTAACAAGACAACGATAATGTAGTGGAAATAGGAGTTTGGCATTAAACAATAAAATGCACAGGAAACTGGATAAAAATATTCTCAATATTGGACTGACACTATAGGCTGCATTTAAAAAGTTCGTAAGTTCTAATTTATTCCACAACGTTAAAATTTGATGGCATGTTTCGACTTGTCACAAACAGTCCCACGCGTCCAAATTCAAAAAGTTCTTTTTGCGTGTGAAAATCAACAAAGGTGTTTATGCATCATAAAGGGTAAGCCAACACCTTAGCTGGCACCCCTACTACAGCAACATATTTTCGACTAGAACAGTGCGGATATTAGTATGTGTTGCTTTACAGGAACCCCACGCCACTCCTCTATTTTGTGACAGATATTTCAAAAGTCACATTGCAATCTTTTGCTGGTGCTATTTTGCTTGCAGTTTAGAAACTCATCTTTAATCTTGCTTTACATGTTAGACCAAAATACACTGGTTATACAAAGCATACAGCTTGTATGGTGGAAATCTTGTTACTATTCTATAACATTTAATATAAATAACGCATCGTATCGTACACGTATATACACTTCATAATATACTTTTTCTACTAATAAAACTGGTGGTAAAGGAAATCTTTTTTGTTGATATGTGCAGTAACTAGATGGTTATGAATAAGAAATCGTATCTACAACAAATGTACAACCATTGTTTTTCTAAATAACAGTGGTTCGTGCCAGCAGATTTCAATAATAAAGAGAAAGCAGAGTGTTTTGTGCACGTAAGGCTGAATTTTAAGACAATGGCATGACATTAACTATAAACAAGCAGTGTAACAGGTTAACATTATTACTTCAATATAAACATGCAAATCGCTTGGCGTGCCATGAAAAACCACCTCGCGTGCCAACCTTAGCAATGGGGCCTGGGGTTGCCGACCTCTGTACTAGAACGACACTAAAATTATAGTAGGCCTATGCCATTTCGTGCTTTTTCCCCCCCCCCCGAAACTTAGGAAAACAATATTTAAACAAATGCATTTGTCTTTGCCGAAACAAAGTGAAAATTAAGGAAAACAATATCCAGATTTAATGCATTTTCCTTCGCCAAAACAAAGGGGAAACTACGGAAAACAATTTCCACATTTAATGCATTTTCCTTCTCCAGTTTGGTTCAACGTGATGACCTCTGTCAAAATTTTGCATATCTTGCAGCGTCTTTTTTGCAAAGGCAAGATGGATTCAGCTTCAGCTCCGTTGTTTGTGTTAAATGCAATAAAGAACTCCACGCGGATGGATTCTTTAGTAAAACGATGTCCATGCAAGTCGTACTTCTTTGGTGAAAAGTAAATTTTTACAGGGGTATTTGCAATTGGTTTCTCCAAAAATAAGGCAATGAACCCAATCAGTGGCCGTTTGGAATCCACAATGGTTCCGGTACACACTTTGAGCATACGTGTATCGTTCCAGGTCTTGAGTTCTTTATTCCACGCACCAACGCTTTGTTTCGGAATCAATTTTTTCATTGATGGCTTTTGATGATTTCCCAACAGTTCTTTGCCCTTGATGTAACGTTGATCGTAATTGGCCCTCATTTTTCTCTCAAGCTCATCTGACTTTTTGAGATAGTTTTTCCTTAGATACTCTCCTGGTGAATAAATGGCAAGAAGGAAGTTGACCACGTATAGGTAGAATGTGGCGAATCCGAACTCGTTTCTGGATTCCCATCGCTCAACACGATGCAAGACATCAATTAGTTCTACTTTATCTAGGATCATTTTGTGACGAATGGCATTTATCCACTCCTGCATTTCAACACTAATAGACACTTCCTTGTAGTCGTTATCCAATACGTTTAATGTAGCAATACTGAGCAATTCAACAACCTGAATCATATCTGCTTCGTTTTGTATGTCCTCCATTTGTGTCCCGTGCTTCATTCTGATAGTGGCGATTTTGTTTCTTACTTGGTTTATGTCCAAGTCGGTACTTTCCGGGTTGAAAAGGGACATAGTGATTTGCTTGAAATAGCGATTGAAGTCTTGCATACATCTCGTGTACACCTTGTTTCTGCCGAGTTCCTCTGGACTCGAGTATTGTCGACACTGGGCAAGCAGACGGTCGCAAACCGCGTGCGACTCTTGTACGAAGTGCGCTAACTGCAAATTCTCCCGTGAGACTTGTCCACTGAAGGCATGTTCAATCCTGCATTTCTTTTGAAACGATTCGACTATTGACAAGCGCACTCTGACTTCGCCCAGGTAGCCGTACAAAGGATTTTGCATGGAATAGCGCAGACCTTCGTGAAAATAATGCACAGCATCTTTTGCCGCCTTGAGTGCATCCGATAGGTTTTGTTCACGCTTGTCTTCAACTTTGCGCAAATATGAATAGCCGAACATTGTGTAAAATCTACCCAAGTCGTTGTCTTTACAGCTTGGGTACGACTCGTTTTCGACTTGGTAGTAATTACGTTTTTTTGTGTGGAGCCTGATAGCTTCGGTAAGCGAATTTTCTGCATCGTCAAACCGCTTATAAATGCTACAAAGACGTCCAAGATGTGCGTGAAACTCAGAGTATTTTGGAAAAGCCTTTGTGCACTCTTCAAGAATATCAATTTTGTTATCTATGGATTGAACTTGCTCCAGCAAGCGAGAAAGCATGTACTTTTTATCCGATCCGTCCGTTGCGTCGACGTCTTTATAGTCCCGCGTTGTAACGATATTAGCCAGAGGACTCACCAACTTATTTGGATTGTTTCCTTTGACTTCAGCAAGATATCTTATAAATTCGATGACAAGTGTGTGCAATCCGTTTTGTGCTTTTGAAGATAGCCTCCCTGGTTTAGAGCGATCCTTAGTTACAGGTCCTCTTGTTAGAGCAAACTCAAGAACCTCCTTAGCCACCGCTTGGTAGTTGATTTTCCAATAACTTCCATGAACGTTGATGAATTTGTCGCCGAATTCCATGCCATTTAATGATACAAACTCTTCTTTGCATTTAATCATTTGGCGGAAAACCTCTCCCGGGATTCCACACTGTCCGTAATACATTAGCAATGATAAGTAAACCACGACCTTTTTCCATGGCTCAAGAACATCTCCACGCGGCTCCATATACCCCTGAACGTATTTTCTAACTCCTTTGAAATTATGGTCAAACGCAGCCAGACCGAATTCGAACATTTCTCGAGGACGTCCATGCTTAACATCTTTGTAAAGGGTTTGCAACGTTTCTTCACTTTGTGGGGCGAACTTTGCGAACACGTCAACTAGTTTGCATGCTTCTTCTTTAGTAACGTTCCCTTCGAGATAACAGCTTCGTCCTTTAACCCAAAGTGCTCGATTAATCTGCATGCAATAGCGTTGTATGTGGATTATTACTACCGCATATTGACGGCTAGTGTACAGACGATCGACTTCGTATTCGTTTCTGCCGTCAATCAAGATGACAATGGGAAGTTCGGTCATTGCGTGCAACTCCTCGATTCGCTCTGTCAAGTCTGGAAGAGGCAGCACTGCTGTTGGAATAACAACGCAACAAGGGGCGCTTTTCCTTAACGACCACAAAAGCTGCCTTCCATAAGTTGTTCCACCACCGCCTGGTGTGTGAAATACCCTTATTACTGTTGACTTGCACTTGTCAATGGCTTCCAACTTTATGTGATCGTATATTTTCGTGTGTATTTCTCTTTCAACAGAAATCTCTTCCATGCTGATGTCATCGAAACCTAGAGTACCACCCGTGACAAAATCTTTACCGATTTCTGTTTCTTGCGACGATGTTGTGGATGAAGACACAATCTCCAGGATATAACTAAACCGTGCCAATTGCTGTTTAGAGAGCTGTACCTCTCCAGTGCTTCCATCTTCGTTTCTTTTGGGTAAAGAAACCGCTGGTAAAAACATTTTTTGAGACCAGGGGCATTTTTCCAACCATTGCACTACTGTTGGCTGATCGACCACAATTAGATTATCTGTTGGTATTTTAAGATGCTTTACAACTTGGCATAATGCTCCGCTTTTTGGTGGAGATGGGATACACAAAATTGGCTTCCATGGCAGCATATTTGTATCTTCGCCTAGCATACGATCCAGTTGATCAAGAAAGTATTGCAAACAATTTGACTCTTCTTCGTCTTGTTCGTACCACAGCACAAGAAAGACCGGTTGCTGGTTATAAATACAGTGCTCCAGAATAGTGCTGCACTGTTGTTCTATCTTTCTGTGAAACTTTTTTTGCCAATCATACGACTCTCCTTCAAACACCGTTTCCTGTTTTTCTTCCATTCCTTTCATAAATACCCAGTTTGTAGCCTTGTCGGATGCTGGATAAACATCACCGCGGAGTGTAGTAATAGACAAGGTTCTGCGTTCTTTTACCACGTCTTCCACAGATCCAAGAAGCCCTTGTTTACGGCTTTGTGGGTCAAAATCAAACACATGCAGCCAAGGAATGTTAGCTACACCTCTGAGCTTATTTGAAGGTTCTAACCGGCTGCTAACACAAATAAACGCATGTCGTGGATTTTTAAGGTCCAGTTTTGCGTAGAACGTTTCAATATCACCGGTAAGAACCTCTTCCTCGGATCCTTGCAACCAACTGTAGATATCTGCTTTTGAGCTTGGTTGGAAGTCGGTTTCCTCGATGCTGCTAATATTGGAAGTAGAAGGACACTCCGCAGGTATTTGTTGTGACAACATTTCGGATGATTTGGGAATAAAAACATTTGCTTTTTGGTCAGTCGAAATTATACCGCTGGAAATCCTGATCATGCATTTTTCAGCAATTTTTCGTCCTTCCTTCGTGAGTGTCACATCTGGGTCAGTTAAAGAAAAAGCTGTACTTTTTTTTAAGAACTTTTTCATACGTCCAACCCGTAGGTTTACAAACCCTCCATGTAAACATTCAAATTTTCTGGCAATTTTCAAAAAAGAAGTGCTGTTTTTTGAGTACGGATCCACACATGTGCAGCAAAGAAGTAGCTCAGCAAATAGCTGGTTCCTCTCTTTCATGTCTGTTAGTTTTTGGAACTCTGGAAACAAAACAGCTTTTTATTTTTTATTTGTGGTTGATTTCTTCAGTTATGGAGTTTAACTTGGAGTTCTAAATTGGTCGTTCACTTTGGGAAATGTCGCTTACCATTAACACCAGCCTACCTGCTTTGCTTGCTGCTTCTATGTACAAACAAATTTGCAGTTGAATTTCAAGCATATCTTTTCCCAGTTTTAGGCGTTGAAAATTTCTTAAGTAGCCATCGATTTCTTCTTCTTTTACATCTGGGTCTACCAAAACGAGTGTTGACCGGAATAAAAGAAATGTTCCAACCAGTGGAGCAAGTCTCTCTTGAAACTTGGCAAGCTTTTTTGTTGTAAAAATGACAATCCTGAAACGCAGAAAAATGAAAATAATAGGTGAAGCAATACATTTAAGGGTTTTAGCAACAAGGGACCAGCGGAGAGAGTTCGTTTTACCTGAGCTACTGTGTTTCTATTGTTTAGAGTATAAAAGCGATCTTATTGTTGCTTGTCGACTTACACAATTGGCTGGTTGTAATTTGAAGCAGCCAGGACAATAAACAAGTTGACTGCTAGTAAACTGTTCGTTGTTTTATTTTGAAAGGTATATGTCTTTTCTAACAGCGCCATGGGACGCAGTGCGTTTCTACTTATTGTGGGAAGAAACTGCAATTACTTTGTCATTCCGTGCTTTGCCAGAGATATGTCGTTTTTTATTTTTGCTCTTCCAGGAATATCACTGTCGACAACCACGTATTGTTTTCCCCCCCCCCCCCCCCCCCCCCCCCCCCCCCCCCCCCCCCCCCCCCCCCCAGTGCCCTCTCGATTTTGTCTTTAAGCTTTGGCTGATTGCATATTATGGATACATGACCGTCGCTTACACCCGAGGACGAAACTGTAAGAGCAAACACGACATGAAGGCCAATCATAAAAAACTGAAAAGAGAAATGAATCAACAACACATACTTGTTTGACTGTCCATAGCTTTCTTTGTCCCACGACGAGTGGATATTTACAGTATTTTTACCTGTTTACAATCAGCCTTTTTGGATGGTGACAATAAGTACATGCAGGACTTTGTTGTATACAATTAAAAAAAATAATGCTACACCTGTGTAAAGCAGCAAGATAATTTAACATCGCAAGCGTATTCATTGCGTAAAGTCAAAGGCTTTAAATGTAACGCAAAACTAGC
>QLIY01002230.1:0-21362 GCA_003260075.1 Phallusia mammillata | reverse complement strand
AACGCCACCGATGCCATGTTTGTGACAAATGGTTTAGTCGCAGTGAAAGTTTGAAAACGCACATGATAACTCACTCCAAAGCGCGACCGCATCGATGTGATGTTTGTGAGAAAACATTTGGGCTGAGAGGAACGTTGAAAACACACATGTTGACTCACACCAACGAGAAAAAACATCAATGTGACATTTGTAACAAACGATTTAGACGCGGAAGTGATTTGACAAAACACATGTTGACTCACACCAAAGAGAAACGCCATCAATGCAATGTGTGTGGAAACAGATTTGGTCTTATTGGAAGTTTGAAAAGACACATGTTGACACACACAAATGAAAAACCCCATCGATGTGACGTTTGTGAAAAAGGCATTACGCTTTATGGCAAATACTTCATTGATAGCTAGTTGGAATAACGAAATGCCATACGACGACTCAACATCAAAAATTCATTTAGCGCATTTCTCCTTCCAAAAGTTGGTGACTGGAATAGCGGGCGCGTGAAAGGGACAAAAATTGTACAGCCAATAAGTCCCAAGGAGATATTATTATTAAATATGGGGGTAATAAAATTGCAAAAGTGTGCTATTGCATGTTATAGCGGATCGACTTATTTCATTGTGCAAAATTTTCTTCGTATCAAACCACTTTTTAAACAGCCTGTTTCTTCAAAGTCTGTTGGGAGTTTTTAGTCTAGGCCCACTAGATGTAAGTTTTTGAATGTCTAGTGTTGCCATACAAACAACAGTTTGTTGCCATTGAATTAATTTAAAAATTAAATGCTCTATTTTGTTATCATGTAGCGAATGTGAAGGAATTAGTTTGTAAAGTTTTTAAGTTCTGGCTTGTCGGATTTGGTTCATAAAAGTTGGATGGTTTCTGATTTTGACTCGAAATGCAAGTGGCCTGCTAAGTGCTAATGCAAACATACAACAAGCAAAAGAAAAACGTAATCCAGAAGAAAATCGGAAAACCAAGCTTCATTTAAAACAAAATAAATGGTTACAAAAGCCCTTTTTCAGAACAATTTGATCGCTGTTCAAAAAAAGCACATGCTGAAACCGGCTACCAAACATTCTAAAACCTGCCATTTCATTGTCATCTTAACACCAACCACGCAATAATATCATCCATCGTCCAGTAAAATTACCTTAAAACAGTCAAGTTCATTTTTTATGTCAAACATAAAATTGTGGTCCATACATATATTTTGTCATTTTCAACAGGTTGTAATTGGGTGCAATCTTTGTTTTGTATCGGACTTTAAAATTCAAATATATTACTTACATGCAATTATCGTGACGTATTTTTATTTTACCCGGTCAAATAACCTTGCATTTTTGTACACAAAAGCTTGAACGATAACAAAACCAGTTTTTCTAATTACTGCACCGGTCATATACTGGCTCAAGGCTATATAATTTTAACGTTCCTTTGCGAGTTAACGAGAAGCAACGTTTAAAACGGCCTCCAGTCAAATTAATGTTTCTACAATCCATTGAAGAATAATTACGGTTTAGGACTTCGCTGACCTTTTCGTTCACGGCGTTTGCAACTAAATTTCCATAATTATTGTTAACTGGACGCTATATAAGTTGAGCGTCAATTAAACTTAAAGTCCGTGCGTAACAGAGTTTTAGCTCACAGTTGATGCGTTGGCGTTGTGACATTGGTGTTGCGTGTTCAATCGTTTGTTGCGCTGTGCGACATGTTCTGTCTAAATATAGACTTGGAAACCTGAACTGTAGGCGCCATATAGGTTTAACAGCGTTTAATTTGCTACAGACAGAAGTAAGAAGATGTGACACACAGCTAGCTGTCTCACGCTCTGACCTCTGGGGGGGGGGAGAGATGTGTTAGTTGGAAAAATTGAGATGTTTTTGAATGGTTGAACCAGCGGCTATAATGGGCTAAATGAAACTATGAGCAGTTTTAAGGTTTTCAAAGTTTTCTGCTAGTTCCAAAACATAAATTGAACTAATTTTAGGACCATTAAAGTCATAGCAACACGGGTTGAACGAAAATAATTGCGTGCCACAATCCGTGCATTTCTGCGCCTTTTCATGAGAAAGGAATTGGTGGTCAGGCCTAGGTCATAAGCGCCAACACAACAAAAAAGCATTCAAAGACAGCAAGTTATACCACTGCTTGTTCACTACAGTATTATAATACCTACATGTTTTGCTTCTTTTTTTGCCTCAGCGAATTGGCATGAAAAGGCACTAAAATGCGCCAGACTTGTAAACCACATATGGTTTTGTATGTTTGACGACGTCCTCCAATTGAAACAATGCAAGCATTAAAAGGTGACTGCCAAAAGTCATTTTTTTTAAAATAGGTTAGGGAATTTTTTTACATAGTTAAAATTGTTTACGAACTGTATTGTCGTGGTGTTGTAGAGGTTGCACTGCCAGCAAACTATGCGTTTTACACCTTGTAGTCTACTTTATACTGTTGTAATTGGCCCATTGCCCCATTGCCCCAATTATTGCGAATCATAAACCATCAACTGAGTGAAACAATTAGGTTGATATGGCGACACACTTCAAAACGTGCAAAATTTGGTAGGTCCCAAGTCATTTTACGGCAGCTGCAGGTTAGGTGCAGCTCTTGCTTCGGTTTTGTTTTAGATACTTCATGTATCTTTCGTTTATACAAATGTATTGAATAATTTTCGTTGTGATTTAGCTACATTTTTTTGGCAGTTAGGTCTATGTTCAGATTTTTGCCCTTCTGTTAGACTTTTGCACATTCTTTCGCTCTAGTTAGGTTAGGGTTGCCATATTTTATGATACACAATCCCTGACAAACTTATCTCAGTTGCGTTGACCTTTTTTGCGATCCAAACCATAGGCTGCGAACGTAAAATATGACGTCACGCACGCGTATGCAACCACAAGACAAACTCAGAACCCAATTAACTTCCAATAGAATGCAACGTTTGTCAAAACCTTAGAAAAGAGAATTTTTGAAATAATATTTATTCAAAACACTTTGCTGTCACGTTGTTGTTTCTTTGTATCACCTAAAATAACCGTTTGTTACAATACAATCGCATTTACACAATAATGGCTAAACATTGACTGGCAACAATTATGTGTTTGGCGTCATAAACAAGGTAATAACCAAAACAGGCTTGTTGTTTTTACGCATCACGCTTGTTTGAAAGCAAAATCGTTACTGATTTTCTTCTTACCCATACCGCAACAAACAAACCTAAATATCCACGGTGGCCGCCACCGTGCTTGACAAACCCAACCGCCAAAGCCTCCCCGCCACCGCCTATAATCCAAACACTTTTATTAAGGAATAAATTTAGAATATTCGGAAGTACATTGTTAAACATTTTTATTAAAACGAAAAGTATCAGAGAACTACTACAACATATTTTCAACGGAAATTAAAAGAGGACTAATGTAGCCTACATATAAATCACTTTTTAAACAAAACTCTCTTAATCATATTTGTCCGAAGATCTGATCTTCTTCAACAAGCTCTTGTTGGACTTCAAAAACACATAAAACTCCCCGCATCACATGGTTCTGAAGTTGTATTTAAGTAGGGTTGCCATATTTTATGATACGCAATCCCGGACTAATTTTATCGCAGTTGCGTTAACCCAGTTGCCATTATTTCGGGGCCTTGCGGTCCTTAAGCCTGAATGTGTTGTTCAGAAAAACGAAATCTGACATCACAGACAAGACAAAAACATTACAATTGTGCGCGAACGGGGGGGGGGGGGGGGGGGGGGGGGGGGGGGGGGGGGGGGGGGGGGGGGGGGGGGGGGGGGGACTATTGTTTAGCAATGGAGACGATCGATTCTCACTTCATCTTGATTTAAACTTATTCAGTTGCACAACCTGACCCAAAATAAAAATATAGAAGTACTTCCACCGAAAATTGCCTCACGGACATTTAAAGGACCGTGGCCCCAGTTTGAGAACCGCTGCGTTAACCTTTTTTGCGATCCAAACGCTTCTATTGCGGAATAAATTTAGAATATTCGAAAGTCACACGGACACGAGAAAACGTTAGATACGATACTCTGATCCTTGTCAATTACCTTTCTGCGTAGGCTTCTCATTAGTTATGTATATAGGCTAAGCCAGGGGCGGGCAACTTCTCCAGTCGGCGGGCCTGGTATGGGAAAATGANTCGGCGGGCCTGATATGGGAAAATGAAGTACTTGGCGGGCCGGATTCTAGAATCGATACATTAATCGCGTATTTATCCAGTGATTTAAAACGGATTTGTGACCACCTAAACCAAATACATTCGAGAACGTCACAATTACAATACATTCCAAACAATCTAACTGATATAACATAAAATTATTCACCACAGATTTAGATACTGCTGAAACACTAATTAGGCTACACGTGTGGAAACAAAGGGGGGGGGGGGGGGGGGGGGGGGGGGGGGGGGGGGGGGGGGGGGGGGGGGGGGGGGGGGGGGGGGGGGGGGGGGGGGGGGGGGGGGGGGGGGGGGGCAACTATAATTTGACGTATTAAGTAAGCAAGTAGCGGGGGATTGCGGCAGACTGTGGCCGTGGGCCACATTATCATGTTATGTTTGACGACGTCCTCCAATTGAAACAATGCAAGCATTAAAAGGTGACTGCCAAAAGTCATTTTTTTAAAAATAGGTTAGGGAATTTTTTTACATAGTTAAAATTGTTTACGAACTGTATTGTCGTGGTGTTGTAGAGGTTGCACTGCCANCGGGCCGTATGTTGCCCGCCCCTGGGCTAAGCTCACTACTTTCACTATCCGTAAAACACTAAGCACATAATATATCAAGGGTTGTCAACCTTTACCCCTCTAAAATCCATTCGGATCAATTTCACACAGAAAAAAAACAAACACTGGGGGCCACAAAGGCCTTTTTGAATCATGAAATAAAATGCCACTGTAAAAACGTTTTTATGTCTCACGACATTTGACTTTTTTAACGCGTATTGTTAGATGTCTAGCAACAAACAGGTATTGTTAAGTGCGCACACACACTGCAAACGAAACAGTAACCTTGTGCGTTAACCTGCGCGCCACCAGTTTACCTCTTTACGTTTCTCCGTTGGTACTTAATTTCATAGCATATATTTTTTTCTTAAATTCCTGACTTTTAAGTACATTTTACCATTTCTCCCTGACGCCGATTTAAACACTGAATTCCCTGACATGTAAGGGAAAATCCTGACGTATGGCACCCTAATTGAAGTGTCAACAGTCATCTTATTTCTTTCTTTTGTCCACTGACTCTGCATTAGTGAAAAAATTCGCTCAACATTTGCGTTGTGTGGCGCCACTGCAAAGAAAAACTGTGCAATCTCTAGCTGTTCTGAGTAACATGCAGGGTTTTTGGACAGTTGAAAGTACTTGCACCATTTCTCATGTGCTGGCAGTGCAGTAAATTCGTCATCGCTGCTGCAACTTTGAACAAACGACTTTAAATTGCAAACTTGGTGAAAACATTTCGCATCGTCTACCTGTATTCCTTTCCCTGTCAGGTATTCTACACAAATTTCAACAGTGTTCCAATTTGGTATCTCATTTAAGGACATCCACATGAAACTGTTAAACTCTTCTAATGGCTTCATCCACTTGTTCAAATACTCCAAACAATTTTCATAAAGATTAGCAACTTCGAAAAGGAAGTGTTTACCTTCAGTTTCGTATCCATCAGTGCGTTTTTGAGAAAGAAGCCCTTTAACTTTAAGGGACATAAAGCTTTGATTCTTTCTTTCTTCAAGAATTTTTTGAATCGAAACTTGACAGCACTCTACAACTGAGTTGCTTGCTCTTTCCACTGATTGAATATGTGTGTGAATGACAGACATTAGTGACTGCAGAAGTCATATGTATATCTCACTCATTTCATTCTCAAAGAATTGTTTGATGATTGTAGGTGGACGTTCTTGGGACAAAAAGAAGGATTTCAATGGTATAAACTTATCTATCAATCTTGTGATTCCAGGAAATAAAGAGAGCCAGCGAGTCTTGCTATGAGAAAGAAGTTTTTTGTCTTCAACTTCTGCAAATTCACAATTCTTTCAGTTGTTCTGTTCGAACTGTGTAGATGGAAAAATATTGATATATTTTGTTCATCATATTTTCAATGTCGATGCTCATTCTTTCAGCTCCATAATGGATACAGTTGTTTAAAATATGCGCTGGACAGCCTACCCCAACCAACGATGTGCGTAACATTTTCTTTAACTTTGCAAACACATTGTTACCAAGTTCATTACGCCTCAATCCTCCAAACATTGTATTGCAATTGTTCCCTGTGAACGCTACACACTTTTCAGAGAGACCAGTTTTTTCCAATGTTTCTTTTACGTATCCAGCAATTGTATCAGCGGTCTCATTAGGCTTGTTCGTAAATTCGATCAGTTTAGACTGCATACTACCATTCTTCCAGTCAAAATACTGCACAAGTACTGGAAACAACTTTAATCCATCATGATTGCTGCCGTCTGTTGTAATAGAACAATAAGCAATATCATTTTCTTCAAAACTTTTCAAGGCAGAATCGACCGAATACGGAGCAAGCACAGATGAAACAATGGCTTCCGTCTTTGTGCGGGCACAGGAAAACTTCTTTGCCAGTTCAGAATCAGGGAACGTTTGTTTTAGCAAAGACGACGTACAATTCATTGACAAAAAACTGTTGTGGTGTTTAACTGTGTGGAAAGCATATGTACCTTCGGCAGCACTAACTTGATCTTCCGTTTTACTCCCTGTTGTGGCAAAATAGCTTGTTACTTTAGTTGATGCAGAAGCTCCTCTTACTGCTGTGCTATGTTTAAAAGAACTGAGATGTGATTTTAAATCTGCACCACCTTTGTGTGAAACTGAGATAAATGTTCCAGGCCTGCAAACTAAACACTCTGCTTCCCATTCATTTCTACCTTTTTTGAAACAGGTGTATTTTGCTCTCATGTCATCCGTAAATTTACACTTTCGCTTAGCCATTTTTAACACTGCAACAGTACGATAAACCAATAACAAACTTGGCATTTTAGCACTAAACAAGTTCTCGTAAAAGTTTTGCCGACGTATTTATTAACGGCTGGCGCTTTGTACGTATCACCCGGATGGCGACACGAGAAAACGTTACGCGCACGCGCACAACCGTATCTCGCTCTAAGCTTGTTTCCACTCTCCACGTTGATCGTCCAGCTATAACACAGCAAAGTTGACCAAACAGCATAGTCAGCCTGGTTGCTATTGAAATGCTCCTCGAGAAGAAAAGTTTCTGCATATTTTTGAAGATTGTTTTTGCGATGCTTCCGAGATACGTAAAGTGGTCTACATTTGGGAGTATTTGATCGTGTACTGAAATGTGTAGTTCTCGAATTGGTGTCTTTTTCGAAAAAGTCATCGCACAAGATTTATTTTTGTTTATTTGCAGACCCATGGCTTCACTTTCAACAACTACCATATACTAAACACGAATCCCACAGGAAACCTTGCAAAACCTTCCATTTTAACTTTGCCAATACTCAAGCACCGCGGGAGATGAATATCATTTTCTGCCACTCTGCTTCAATCCCTATTTTTGGCCCAAGAAACACGACGTGGCGTTTCACGTATAGGTTGTGCGATGTCATTCTCACTGAGATCATTGCTTACCTTTGAAAATACATCTCGGGAGTTTCTTTGACATTGTCGACAAGACAAAGCATATGTTCACGAAACGAATTTGTTCCAGGTTGTAGTGTCGGACATGTTTGGATTTGTCAGATAAAAAATGTGTTATTACTAAAATTAATCGAACAGATTTTAGCCCCAATATACCTTTAATCCATCCTAGATCTGCGACAATCAGGGAACATTGATATTGATCTGTGCCAACTTTTAAAACGGCAGCAAGGTATCGGAATATTTCCTACAGACATCAAATTAAACTCGAATGGGCTAAGAGAAGACGTATCGTAAGCTTGTCCCCATTTTTTGAAACACAGCAATTGATCAAAGACACACAATACCCGGTGTCAACCGAAAATTTGACTTTGATTTGTTTAGCTACGTACCAACTTGCTTGTCTTGTTTGTTAAGGATAACAACATATCCATGTCTTAAAATCAAATCTCCCAAATACTGCAAACAACTCGGCCTTAACAACTGCCTTTAGAGATGCCAGGATTTTAACTTACTTTTCGTTTACTGAATAAACCCCAACCAGAATGAGGGAAAGGTGGAGTTCCACTCCTGTAGCTTTAGGTTTTTTTTACAAGAGTTTAGATTAAAGACACCGCGGCCATGACGCAATAATTAACAAAAAGCTACCAATCTTGCTCAACTTTTATCGTATAAAAAACTATCAAAAATACTTTTACAGCATTGATGCAAATGTCAGAAAACGTAAAATTTCCGGAGTTGGGCAATGTCACTTTATCGATCGAGGCCAAGGAAGCATTACAAAATCAATAAGATTTTTCCAACATTCCAGTAAAGCCAAAACTTGGCTACTTTTTTGCGATCAATACCGGTTATATTTAGTTTAGATAGTTAGCACACTAAAATGGGCGTATTCAAAAGCTGCAAATTAGACGGGTCGAGTTTCTTCATCTAATTTTTAGCGGCTTGTTCAAAAATAGCAGTAAGGTTTTCTTACCCCAGGGGGGGGGGGATTTATATGGTAAATAAAACTATCAAAAATACTTTTACAACATCGATGCAAATGTCAGAAAACGTTAAATTACCGGAGTTGGGCAATGTCACTTTATCGATCGAGGCCAAGGAAGTATTACAAAATCTAAAAGATTTTTCCAACAATCCAGTAGTTAAGCCAAAACTTGGCTACTTTTTTCTTGCGATCAATACCGGTTCTATTTAGTTTAGATAGTCAGCACACTAAAATGGGCGTATTCAAAAGCTGCAAACCAGACGGGTCCAGTTTCTTCACCTGATTTTTAGCGGCTTGTTCAAAAATAGCAGTAAGGTTTTCTTACCCCAGTTTGTCTATGCATTATTTTGGACTTGAAACTGCCCATGTTCATTGGGTTAACGGAAACGCGCAAAAGAAAACAGCAGCATATTTGCCGACAATCAAAACAGTAATAGACGAAATAGGGGGGGGGGATGAAACTGCCCATGTTGATTGGGTTAACGGAAACGCGCAAAAAAACAGCAGCATATTTGCCGACAATCAAAACAGTAATAGACGAAATAAAACATAAAATAGAAACAAAATCAACAAAAACAACCTATGAAGATATTCAGACAGATAGGAAAGCAGTAAAATCATTCTCAAATTCCGTGGACGGACCGAGAGATAGAATGCAATATGAAAATGTTCAATTTGCACAATCGCAAAAGCGAAAATTCTCAAATAATACGTACTTTAGTACGTTGGAATATGCGATTCAAACCTTTTTTACGATAGTTTGCAGTTTATCCTGGAAGCTGACAGTATGTGGTCTACAAACAAGGATGTGGTGCAACTTTTGGCAAAACATTCACACCTCAAACAGGTTGTGTCATACGACACTTTTTGGGTGACTCAATAATTATAATCCCTATTTTTTATTTTAAAAGTATATTTCCACATCACCGAGAGTTTTTAAGGGACATCCTTCTTCTTCTTCCTGGTTTGTTAACCAAATCCAAAAAAATATTGGGTTGGCAAAGTGCTTTAGGACATTTTTTTTCTCATCTGACAAACGTATTTTGTACAAACCACATAATAAAGATGGGACTTTTTGTGTTTCTGCGACGGTCGTTGAGACTTGAAAATGCAGCTCAAGCGTTTCAAATTAAAATTTTTGTTTACCTATGGTATATTATGATCGGAAGTTACTAACGAACATCGCAACCATCTTCAGCAGCTTTTCAAAGAATTAGCGGGGGGGGGGAATGTTTAGAGGTCATGCGAGTTCTTATGCAGCTCAAGCGTTTCAAACAATCATTGTTAATATTTAAAATTGTTGTTTACCTATGGTATATTATGATCGGAAGCTACTAACGAACATCGCAACCATCTTCAGCAGCTTTTCAAAGAATTAGCTAACATGAACTTGACATTAATGTAGCCAAATGTAAGTTTGGACAAACGGAAATCGAGTTTTTTAGCCACCGTGTGCTAAGTCAAGTCAATTTAAAGCATTCTTAAACCTACCACAGATTTATTCCTGGTGCAGCGCAAATCGTGATGCCATTGTATGAAGCACTTTCTAGGGAATCTAAACACAGCACAATGTTTGCAGCTTTTTCTAACACTAAAATGGCTAACACTAAAACACTGCTTCACCACTCTATATCTCCGGCACCAACCTCTTTTTGACAACGCCTCACAGTGAGCTGTGGGTGCTGTGCTTATATTGGAGGTTGCTGGTGGCCATTCGCATTTTTCAGCAGGCATCTTAGACCACCGGGGGGGGGGCTCCGCGATCAACCATACCGCTTTTGTGGCAAAAGAAAGTATTCAATGTTACTCTCTGTCACATCCGCCAATAGGGGGGGGGGTCGCCATTTTAGAAATGGTGATGTTGGATTTCAAATACAAAGCTATAGCGAATGCGCAACTTGATGAGAACTGCAGTCATACCGTACAGCAGTTACAAACCTAAAGCTCGAGGACATAAATATTGGCAACTCTGATTTAACACTGTTGTGTGACACTTCCACTTGGGCTCCGCGATCAACCATACCGCTTTTGTGGCAAAAGAAAGTATTCAATGTTACTCTCTGTCACATCCGCCAATACGCACGACGCGCAACCTGATAACTTCAAAATTTGTGTGGCACGGGCTTAAAAAGCAAGTAGGATTATTGGTTAAACAGTGTGCAGCTTGCCAAAAATCTAAGATTCACACTTAACTCTGGTGAATTACCCATTACCTCGTTCTTGTTTTGAATATATTAACATTGTTGGCCCTTTACCGCCGTCACATGGCAAAGCATACCTGTTGACAATAGTAGATAGATTTACTAGGTGGCCAGAAGCAGTTCCCATCCTTAACCGGGGGGGGGGGAAACTGCTTTGATGGTTTGCCTTTCCGGACACCGGCATTCAAAAAGTGTTTTGATGGCTCGCCTTTCCGGAGCAAACTGGTTTGACGANTCAAAATGAGGGACTATTTGCACCATACGATTAAAACGTCTGATTGTTTCTTGTAATCGGTGGGTGGTGTGACAGGGTATTTAACCACAGGTAAATACCTAAAACTTAAAAGTTAGTTCGCGGGCAGCATAAAAACCCTCGAGGCCCCTGCATTTAGCCAATATAAAGTATATTATGACGTAATAAAACGTGTAGTATGTAGTTTAGCTTGGTGTTGTAAACTGTATCATTTGCTATAATGTTGAAACACACAAAAACAAAAATCTAAAGAGCTACGGTTTTGGAGCGGCACACCCAGCATCGTCTTGCGGCACTCCGGGGGGGGGGCGGCGGCACGCTCGACCTAAAAAAGGTGTACGAGACAGCACCAAACACAATATGGATTTAGTGAGATATGTAGCATTGTTTACATGAGCACAATCGCGGTATGTTAGGTTTAATATTTAACAGAGTGACTCGAAGTTCCTCGTCAAGGTTTTTGAAGCAAGATCGTTTGTCATGTTTTATCAACAACAAAGAAGAAAAGCTTTGTTCGCACAAGTAAGTTGTGCAGAAATGGAGCAAAATTTCCGTAGCTGCGTTCGAAATTTTTCGAACGACTAAAAAAGCATTAAGCCAGGAGTCTCAAACTTCTTTGAGGGCCAAAAACATTTTTGTAAGTTAGTCAAGGGCCACACTATTGGAATTGTTTGTAAACGTAACATGAACAAAAATATTATGTGCCTAAAAATGTTGTGCAAATATGCAATTTAAATGTACATAAAAGATGTGTAATGCAAAATATACAGTGTAGCAGAGGTAAAAACTAGTGCAATATACTAGTACGTGTGAAAACAATGGCATACAGACGAAACAATTGAAACATTTGACGCAACAATTGGAATTGCCGATTCTTAAAATGAGGGACTATTTCCATCATACGATTAAAACGTCGCATTTATTTCTAGCCATTCCTAATAAAGAATACTTGTTTCTTGTAATCGATGGGTGGTGTGACAGGGTATTTAACCACAGGTAAATACCTAAAATTTAAAAGTTAGTTCGCGGGCAGCATAAAAACCCTCGAGGCCCCTGCATTTAGCCAATATAAAGTATATTATGACGTAATAAAACGTGTAGTATGTAGTTTAGCTTGGTGTTGTAAACTGTATCATTTGCTATAATGTTGAAACACACAAAAACAAAAATCTAAAGAGCTACGGTTTTGGAGCGGCACACCCAGCATCGTCTTGCGGCACTCCAGAGTGCCGCGGCACAGCCGTTGCGGAGCACTGCTCTACTGGATGCAGTCGACAAACTTCTACCAACTCCTAGACACGGCAATGTGAAAGCAGCAATACCACCACCAAGTCTGGCCGCTGGTGACTATGTGTTAGTTCGGAGAGATACACACCGTCCAGCACTGACAAAGCCATATGACAAGACTTTTACATTGAGAAGGTGGTATCGATTGACCGCATTAAACCTGCAAAGCTTGACCTGACTCAGCCACTTCTTGTTGATCAACCTCTCGACGCGGCAGGCCACCTAACAAAATCATAGCGTGCAACAAGAACAACCACTTTTTTCGGACAAAATACATTTTTTTTTTTTTTTTCTTGTAAAAACTACTCGCTCCTGGAGGGGGTTCTATAGCGACTCCTGTCGCTTATCTATTTCTCACGGAGCGTGGCGTATGCCTTTTTTTCCTATTGTGCGCGTGTTTGTGCCTTTTTCTTTTGTTGCACGTGTTTTCGAGGCGGTTGGTTTGAGGCCACATTCTATTAATTGTGATTAAAATAAACGGACGCTTCAAGCTGACTAAAAGTATGGGTGCATCAGGAGGGAGTTGTGTCAAAGATCCTTATCTATTTTTTAGTAAAGCTGATGTTAAGTTTAAATGGGGTTTTTGGTAGTGATGTACCAAATTTTCGAATTTATTTGAAACATTACATCAACCATAACGTATAAACGTATAACATTTACAAGTCAGTAATGTTCATTTGATTATTATCATTCGGCACCAGGTACATAATCAGTACTATCAACACCTAAAAAACTTCAAACAAAAGCTTTTTTAAGTGGTCTGTTTTTTGCGCCCCCCTGATTCCGACAACTTAAAAATTCAAAAAAAGGTTATTTTTGTAACATGTGTCAATAGGAGGGATTCAAAGTTACCACTGTAACAAAATTGATGTGAAGGCTATATCGTAATCGAAAGACAAACAACATAACTTTGTTCAAACTTTTAAACAAAGGTTTGCACGGGAAATAGATCGCTGATTGGTCGCTCTGCAAACTTCTTTGGAACCGTTTGCGCATCCCTATGTCCCCTAGTTTAAGAGCCTCTGGTTTAGATAATGATTTTAATGTGCATTTTGAATATACAAGTTGCTTGAAGTCGCGTGTTCTTTCATATTTTAACAACATTTTACGTTTTGGGCACCTTTTATTTTATAGCATTTTTTTACTCTTGCTGTGCAAAAAGGTTTTTCCATCATTTTTGGAGACGATAAGAAGAATGAAAAAGTTTCAAAGAAAGCTTAAAAGGTACACATCATTTACTGGAATGGTTGCAGAAAAAAAAAATATTTGGTTGTGTACTTTAAATTTTTTTTTTTTTGTATAGATCTATACAGTTTTCGGATAGCAGCAGTGATGAGGATAGCTTATATTGGTAAATTTATGATTACTAGTGATTTAGTTTTAGTAAACTTCTGAAAACTGTTAATAAACATGTATTTTTTTTCAAGTTTATCATCTTCATCATCATAAATCAATCAACACCAAAGCAGTTCAAACTCTCGTTAGAGAGACCCGAATTGGTTCTTTGCAATTTGTAACAACTAAATATGAGGAGCACTTGCAAAGTTTGGAGTAGGAAAGCGCAAAAGAGTTGGATAAAGTAGTTGTCTATTCAAACCTCGCGCACGCATAAAGAAAGAAAAAAAGATAGTTTTGCACCAAAGAAAAATCCAGAAAAAAGCTGTCCACCATAACATCGAATGCCTACAATGCCATACTACAATATGAAAAAAAAGGAAGAATTTAAGAGAGTTGAAAGAATTAGAGCCATGTCTGAATCCCAAATTAAAAAAGAAAACCTGCAACTATTGTATAGGGATATTTTCTGCAGGGTCATATGTAAACTGGGCTGTAGACCATCTGTGATGATTGGTCTCCTCATTGGAGAGCTCCAGGACTATGAAAAAACTGATTAGGGCAATTACTCAATTCTAGTGGTGGACCAGAAGGACAAGCAACCGGCGTGCATTGTTTTAAATGCACTTGTATTACAGGACATTGAAAGCATCAGTAAATTGGCTTGGATGTATCACAAGATAAAACTGTCGTCAAAAAATTTAGCAGCAAAAGCTTCATTCAAAATGGCAAATGCTGAATTTTCCAAAATGTTTGAACTCTAACGGCGACTGAAACATGGATGGCAGATGAGCCAAAAGAGGTTCAAATTGCTGTTGCAAAAACCTATGTTGCCGATTCACTTGCTGTTGCTGACCAAGTATATAATGTACAACACCCACATCAAAGAGTTGAAAAAGCTCGACTGTTGTTGGAGGCTCGGGTCTTTACATCTGGAATATGTTGTGTGTGTGTGTTTGTACTTATATTAAATATACCTTTTCAGTGTATGGTTAAATTTTTAATTGTGTTTGACAGATGTTTGCTCAGTGGCATCACCACAACAAAAAATATTTGATAGGTTTGTTCTATTGATTATCTCTGTACAGTTAAATGTTTGAAGACAAAATAAAATATGGTTAACATTTTATTGTGTTTAACAGATGTTCAACCAGTGCCATCACAACAACAAGATGATTTGCAAAGTAATTAATCTGAAAAAATACTAAAATATTGTTAAAGTGTTTAACGTTGGTGGCTGTTTGTTTTGTAGAGGTCAAGTTTATTCGAGTAGTGTTCTTGGATGATGGAGAATGTGTTGACATCTACCGATTACAGATTTAAAAATGGAAGGTCTTCTCCAGCCGTTAACAAAACTCGAGTACTTATAAGTTGTCTTTCACCTTCTGTATACCCATCTTTTGACGATATTGTGGCGACTCTGCAAACCGCAAGAAAAAGAACAATGTGTGTGCCCGTCATCTTCTTCTTAGCCGCCATCAACAAATGGATAAGGCCGTAACAGAGTTCGCACGAAGTTTAAAATCTTTGGCTAAAGATTGCACATATAATATGCCATTATTGCAATCAACGTGGCCATTTTCCATAACGAAACCACCTGAGGCCGAGAACGCTGCAGTATAAGTAGCCTCCGATTCAGGCGCTCTTGCTTCTTTGGGCTTGTTTGCCTAACGCGCACAGTGCATCCACCCCAAGCGGGCTCGGCCCCGCAGTTGCAAAAGGAAACGGCCAGATTGTTGACGTGTTGATTGACACGGGTGCATCAGAAAGCTTTATTAATAATAATGCTGCCTGGCGATTGCAACTTACAATACGCGGGGACTCGGAACAAATTTTGTTGACAATGTGCAAAATGGAGGCCAAGATGTAATATTGCAGGGAGACAACTTCTCCAGTCGGCGGGCCTGATATGGGAAAATGAAGTACTTGGCGGGCGGGATTCCCAAATCGATACATTAATCGCGTATTTATCCAGTGATTTAAAACGGATTTTTGACCACCTAAAGCAGTGATTCTCAAACTGTGTGCCGTGAGAGATTTCCAAGTGTGCCGTGAAATTTTCCTATTTTGAAGTGCAATCATTTCCTGGTGATTTAGGACTTCATGACAAAATACTGGTGTGCATGACAATGTTTCAAACCTCATGTTTTTGCTATTGGCAATGAAAAGCATCCTTACCCACCACAATTAGGTTGAAAATTAACATTTTCAAAAAAGCTTTTGTTATGTTTACCTGCGAAGTGTGCCGCGGAAGAAAATGTTAGTTCTTTAATGCGCCGCATGCTGAAAAAGTTTGAGAACCACTGACCTAAAGTCATAAACCAAATACAATCAAGAACGTCACAATTACAATACAGTCCAAACAATCTAACCGATATAACATAAAATTATTCACCGCAACAAATTTAATGCATACACCACAGACTTAGATACTGCTGAAACACTAACTAGGCTACACGTGTGGAAACAAAGGAAACCGTGAAAGCAGGCCACATATAAGGTTGGCAGTTATGTCGTAACAATGGACGTATGGTGCAAAGGTAACAACGGCGGGATTTTTTTTGCTATTGGGTAGCGTTACTGTTTGTTACAAAAACAACTTGACGTAGTAAGCAAGTAGTGGGGGATTGCGGCAGACTGTGGCCGCGGCCACATTATCATGTAAGACCAGAAACTGTCTGCGGGCCGCTCAAAATTCCGTCGCGGGCCGGAAAAGGGCCACGGCAAGTATGTTGCCCACCCCTGTAATATTGGGACAGAATTTTCTGATACTTCAGTCTGAAGTTATTTTCCACTACAGCGGACCTAAACGACCATTAAAAATACCTTCTGTTAAGACTCGCCCAGTGCTTAATGCAGTGGTTCCCAAACTATGCGCCTGTGCCGCCAGATGTTTTAGGTGTGCCGCAAAAAATATTGAAATTAAAATCAATCAAGTAGAGTAGTAGTACCAGGTGCTTGGACCACTAGGCCAACATGCTCCACGTCTCTGAGATGTTCAACTAGGCTATTTAACTATGAAAGTGACCTGTATAGCGGCTTTATGACCTCATAGTTAGTGCCTTTGTCAGCTAAAAAAATTATTCAAATGTTCGAAGTGCGCCAAATAATTTTGTTTTTTCTAAAATGCGCCTTAAAAGAAAAAAGTTTGGGAACCACTGGCTTAATGTTTCAGCTGCCAAACTGTAACCTTCGAGAATATTTCAGTTCTTAGATCCGAGCTGCAAGCCTATTGCCACAAAGTCACTGGTGGTGATCGCAATTTCATCGAATCGGAAATTAAACGTCTGCAGGTGGCAGGAATCGTGGAACCAGCAAAACCACCTTGGTGAGCCCAAGTGTTGGTAGTGGAACAATACAGGGAAGAAACGTCTTTGCATCGACTATTCAGAAGTCATCAACAAATTCACTTACCTAGATGCGTATCCTTTGCCTCGAATCGAAGAATTAGTAAACGAGATCGCACCTGACGATGTATACAGTTCATCGGATATTAAGTCCGCTTTCCATCAAATTCCACTATTTCCTGAAGAGGGACCAATTACAGCGTTTGAAGCAAATGGAAGGCTTTATCAGTATCGTTGACTGCCCTTTGGCGTAACTAACGGAGTTGCAGCGTTTCAGCGAGTTATAAACGAATTCATAGGGCGCCCTAAATTAACTAAGGTGTGTGCGTAATTGGGTAATGTTTTGCAATGATCGCAAGAAAAAGGAGCATAAGATTAAAAGCCAATGTTTTATCGTTGATCTTTCTTTTCCATCCTTTCCTTGAGATAAACGAGACGTGTGTTGCGTAACCACAATAAAAGATGATCTGATGATCATATCGGCTCTATGCAGCAAGCATTAAGAATCGTAATAATTAATTACTAGCCACTGCAGGCGACCGACGCAAACCACGAGAAGCACAAGAACCAATCTTCTAAGTAAAGAATAGCATAGTCCAAGAAGCTCAGTCAAACCAATAGTCATTCCAAGGCATCATTGCGGGAGCCGATCGAGCGCCCCCGCAGTTCAAATCAAATTAAGTTTTGTTGTAATACCAAACGTTCATTAGACACAATTGTAATGTATTTGTTACTAAAAGTATGCTTATTTAACGAGATTTTATTATCTGGGGAGTTTGGGTGTTTGGGTCGAACCTTAGGATATCTTCAAAATTTCAGTGGTAGCCCTGATCCACACCACAGCTCGTAACAATGAGAGAAGCGTTTTTCTGGTCGACAGTGACAGACATCATCACTCGAGTCAGAACAATCTCCGAATCCATTGCATTTCTTATGATTTGCAGCATTTTTGTTAAAGACTGGAGTTACTCAGTAGCCGCCTAATGTGGTGATACCTTTTCCTTTTTAATAAAGAGTGGTTGTTTGTTTTCCCAGAATTACCCTGACACTACTGTTCACTTGTCTTTCGAAACATTTTGCTCCACCTTGTGAATGTTGGAATAATTTTCAAGGTATCCCCGTGGGGTCATCATCAATCCTGACCAAAGAGCAATTTTCGGAAGATTTTGTTGCTAATAGTTTGGACCAATAAATTAATTGCTTTGATTCTTACTGTCTGAATGTGTGTTGCTTGCAGCACATAAAAACCGTTGGATCGTAGCCAAAGAGCTAACTAAATTCCTTACGTTGCTTGCTCGGTTTCGGGAATAATCCATTCGGACGCCTATATGTGGGATTTGACACGCGACATCTTAGACCCAGAAGGTGTTTCATTCCAGAAACTTAGAGATTGTTTTGCATAATAAACGCAGGGTTAATTTATTCGGTAAATGATTAATAACTCGGCAACCCTAGCGGAAAGGAGGCTAACGATGCAAGTGGTTCTGGATGAAGTAAAGGAACACCAGCTTTAAATACATGTACTAGTAAAGCAGATTCCAGGGCACGTGGGTAGAAGCACATTCGTTTCCCACAAGCCGCCACGAAAAATTAACTGCAATCTCGGAAGCCCTATCATTAAGTTTGAATCATTGTGGATCTAATCTTGCAATAGATTTGTTGGAAACGTTTACAAAGAAGAAAAAGGAAGAAGAAATCGTTGCCAAATTTCCGTTGCTGTGCAATGATGCACAAAAGTATTTTTTAGAAGATGTTTCCAATCCAGTGGCTGCAGAGTGCTTGCTCACCCTTCTACAGCAAATTATTAGTAAGAAAGAACTGCCAAGAGTGCCTTCTTATTCGCTTTCGGACTTCTCGGTCGCACTTGTCTTTGATTCGCTGTGCGATGAGAGAGGTTCGGATTCATGTTCATCTGAGTGCACCACAGTGTTCAGGAATCTATAAATATCAGCTAAATTTCCCTTACTTATAAACATTTCTGAAAAACAAAAATTTGATCAGATATTTGCGTATGCGAAAGTACAACTTCAACATGCATTACATAATTCAACATAACAGTAAAAGCATCAGGTACAGCAGTTGGTTCAAAACCATAATTATGACTATTAACGTACATACGGCACAACTTTCTACTAACACCAATGTTATTTATGTCGTTGATGTCAAAATGTTGCCCTAATAGACTTTCTGTTTGGTGTACTTTAAGAACGTCAGTTGCACTAGGTACATCCCTTCGTATGATAGGTTCAAAAGGTAATACAAATTTGTCTCTTCCAGCGTTAACTTCAGTCCAACTAGCATTGAAGTACATGTCATCTTCAGTGCTGGCAGAATCTTCACCAATAGTAAAAAAAACAGATGCAGGTGATTGACGTGATTCGCAGAACCTAACCCATAATTGCGGATTAGTACCAGCTAATGCAGCAAGATCATTAGAAGTTCCTTTCATGCATGCAGGAAAACATTCCCAATACATCTTAGTTACGTTCCCTTGTGCAAACATGTTGGTTAAACTGGGGAGGTTGGACTGGAAGGTGGCGGTATCCAAATGTAACGAGCGCGTACGCACATTGTTATTTTCTTTGTTTTATTTCTGCACCGGTAATAATTAATGTTTCATAAGTTTGTTACTTTATTTTTGCAGTTGTTTTCTTAATAATTTTTCACACTTTTGTTTTAATGTACCTTGTTTTCACAATGTTGTTAATATTTGTTTATATTTTGATAATATTTACCACGCACACTTTTGATAATGTTTACCACTCACACTTTTATTTAACGTTATATCTGTTTGTATTTGCATTTCACTGTATGTAGATGTAAGTTCCGACAAATCACTTAGTCGTTCANGGCATCGTGTTGTACGCAGTGTTGTGACTTGTAAGTGAGTGGAAGAACGTGGTAGCGCTGGATTTTGTATTGTATTGTATCGTATTGTATTGAAACGTTGAAAGGCGCTCGTTATCTAATGTTTATCTAAATCTTTGTATATTTTAATAAACTTGTTTTAGTTGAGGGCCTGTTCGGTGTGACCGTCTCAACTTTGGTTTTAGCGGTAAGCCGTTAGTGCAGGGTGACCTGGTACTTACCATGTTTTCTTTTCTGCACAGGTCTGAATCTTATTACCAATTATTATGAGCAATTGGTAAAATTAATGTGCGTACGTTACAGCACGTGTAAGGCAGAAATGTAAACATACATATGAAAGACATCATAGTTTGTCCTTCTTATCTAATTTGTGCTTGCAGCTTGGCAATGTGTACCTACATTACTGATAAGACCTGATTTTGCGTAATGCTATATCTCAGACTATGGGCGTATAGAGGTAGTTTACCGGAGCGCACGTCTCATTTTCCCGCAATAGGCCCTTAGTTTTTCCGAAGGTACAAAAAATGTGTTTTCGTAAGTGGGTTCAGTCGGAACCCCCCCCCCCCCCCCCCCCCCCCCCCCCCCCCCCCCCCCCCCCCCCCCCCCCCCCCCCCCCCCCCCCCCTTAGCAATGGGCTAACTTTGTAACCTGATATTGCCAAAACATGAGGTTAACAAACATTTTATTATAAATATGAAAATGATTGGTTGAAATGAAAATACACAAGCATAGTTCCAATTATTTCGTCACAATTAGTTTGAACAGATTACAAACAGCTAGTGTGAGTTATAAATTCTTAAATAACAATCAAAAATTAGAGCAATAACCGCAGCTTAAATTAACCTGTTGTGCATATTTCAGTGTTTATAAATACGTTTCGCAAATCTCAAATCCTATTTGAAGAGAAAGGGCGGGCGAGTTACGTCTGCGCACTATTGTATATAGCGCCGTTCTGGTTTGAGGTAGCACGTTGTGGTAAGTATAGAGATCGTCAACCTTTAGAGCTAGAGAAGCCATCTACTTGGAGAATCATAAAAAGTGTAGTTTGAACAATACCAACAAAGAAGTACTCTTGACTTAAAACCTAAACTCAAAACTCAGATACAACAAACGTTAAATCTTGGTTTTCACACGAGAGACAAAACACACAAACAAGTAAGATACTGCCTCCTATCAAATACGATCAACAAGCAATCTTTTCACTAACATTAAAGGGAAACTTTCATTAACCTAAGTATCCTCAAAACAACGATAAATTATGATTTTGTTTGACTTGCGACTACCGTTCATGCAATGAAATTTACTTTGCTAACATTTTCCAACTTACAAACACACCAGACTTAAAAGACTATCGAATGATGTTTGTTGATAATTTACATGATTTGTACCATGTTATTTTGTGTTAATTCATGCCGTTTTAGTGACTAGCGAACAATCACTTGC
>QLIY01002229.1:0-21362 GCA_003260075.1 Phallusia mammillata | reverse complement strand
TAAAACATCATGTAAATGAAAACCCATCTGTGTTCATAGTTTCTCCATAAGGCTTTTCTACTTAAAGAGTAATATATAAAAAAATCGTGTATACGTGCTATTTAATGTAATCCAATAACTAGTTAAGTACTGAACTGGATGGCTGTTATGTAGCGTGTAGGTGTAATGTAAATGCCTCGCATCATATAACGCCGTATCCCATTTTGTCACAAGGGATTTCAAACTTCAATTAATTAGTTTATTGTGTTAAACTGTGTTAGCAGTTTCACTGTGGTAATAGCCACAAACTGTTCCTCTGAGAGTGCAAAGTTTAGTATGTAGTAAACTTATATATTTTGATGCATTATTTTGTTTTTGAAAACGTCCCTCATTTGAACAAACAAAAATGTAATTGGATATTCCGAAAAAAAAACGAGCTTTAATTTTTGCAATTAAGAATTGGGCCACAAACTCCATAAAAACAGATTCAAGCAAATAATATTTGAGAAATGGGACAATTTTTTTTTTCAAAAGATCAACGGGCTTGCAAACGTTCTCGCCGTGGAAAGTCGCAGTCCGTTTCAGCTTATATTACTTTCGGTCAAAGGCCTGTCTAGCTTTATATCCGCTTTGTTGGATTATTTTATCACTTCCCTTTATTCGTGCTATTGGTTGTTTTATCTATAAAAGTTGTAACGTGTCATCAATTACATGGAAATAAATGTGTAAAAACACAGCTGTGTTCTGTAAGATTAGTAAAGGTAAAGTTGCATGACGTCATTGGAGGATAAGTTCATGTAATGCGTTTCGACAAAAAACAAGAATACAGAAAAATAACGTCACATCTCAAACGGCTTCCACAAGCAGGTGACCCATCCAAAAGCAGAGGTTTTTGAAACACTTCCAAACACACTGAAACTGACGGATATTTTACGACGTATGTTACGCGACATCGGCATAGTGGATGGCATCCAACCTGCCAACACTCTCCGCAAGCTTCTGAATCACCCAAAAGATGCCTTTTAAAAATTTAAACAACGAAGTTTGGTATATTATATTCCACGTCCTACAATATATATCGGGGGACTGAAAGGTCACGCAACATCGTCCAAAAGGAACATGAACGGAATGTTGCCAACAGCGACGCAAAGCATTCGGCCCTTTCCAATCACAAGGCCACCGTATTGATTTCAATGCGGCGTCTGTTGTGGCCCTGGGACCTGACTACAAGAACACTATATTTCTCGAGTCATAGAAAATTTACTAACGGGGCAAGACACTGGACATAAAATTTGATGCTTTCAGCGTGCTACAGGCACCTGCTGAAAGATTAGTGGCCCATTCATTCGCTCAGTGTCATGTTGCTTTGTGACGTACTCTTTCGTTGCCTTGCATTCAAATCTTTTTCCCCTTTATTTATCGTGCATTGTCGGGATAAAAATATAGTTGCCATAAGAGTTCTACAAATTTGAGATGAACAACCACATCTAGTAAAACTTGCTCGATCAAAGCTTGGATAAGAGGAAGCGAAAGTTTTCTCTCCCGAATCTTTTAAAACGATTCATATTGTGACTCCACACTAAAAAGCAGAAAGAATTACTTTTTGGAAACAGATTTGTAAAAGTTCGGTTTATTTATGACTAGAGGCCAAAGACACAAGTCAAGTGATTTAGTTTCTGTTCATCTTTACAAAAGCACATTTTGCAATCCAGGGTCAGGTTTGTGAACAAATTAGAGCATTTATGTAAATCATCGCAAATTAATTGATCCCATTAAGACAGGTTCAATAGAAACCTAATGTGTTAAATACACTGAAGCCATCTTCAATCAAAACAAAAGGATTGTTTTTTATTCATGACAAAGAACGAAAGTGCAACACGTCATTTCCACAAAACTTCCTCATTAAGGGAACCAAGTCAGTTGGTCGGTTGTACTTGGAATTGCTCTGCAGGAAAATAACATTTTGCTTGCAGATAGTTTGTAGTAAGCATGTAAACATGTAAGTTACATTTCCGGGTCAACTTTAATGGCGCTTTTAACATTCAACGTTGTATATGTTCTGACATGGTCCCCCCCCCCTTAACTGCTGATTATGTTTCTTGGCTATGTGTTACATTCTCATTTTTTTCTTTCGAAGCACTCTAACGAAACTGAGTCTTAAATATTTTTTACATAATTTTGCAGAATAAATATGCCGTTCTTAATGTTTTTGTTTATGTCATGTTTATCTGTTCTTGCTGAAAGACGAACTTGGCATAACTTCAATGGATTTCAATATTCTATCGAAATGACTCCAGTCACCTCATATGCTGAAGCAGAGGGGAATTGTTCTGCGTTGCAAGCTAATGTAGCTAACGTCCAAAACAACAAAACGTTTGAGTTTTTAAAGTCCTTTTTAAATGCGACAGGTATGTTTAATTCTGTTTTTCACATAGTAGCACGAGAACGAATGGATGAGCCCATCAAAGTGAAATAAATTAGTTTGGATTAATTTTTGTGAGTTAAACAATACTTCAAATGTTTTTATTTGTCAACGTAATTTACTAATAATGACGTCAAACAAATCAGATTGACCACAATATGATAATTATTTTACACTTAAGTGGTAAAGATTAGCATTTTTACATTTTTACCGAAATAGAGACTTTACCTTTATTTGTATTTGAAGTTATGCGTTGCTGTTGTCAGCTGACTATTTCTTTTTAAGTTATTACATAAGTTATTTTAGCAAATACTAAACTAAGCAGGTCTTGACTCTTTTAGATTACCCTTACTCGTTTTACATCGGTGCAAAACGAATCGGAAACACAGAAATATTTCAGTGGAATGATGGAAGCGATGTTTTTCTTACAACAACCATGTGGTATAGTGACCAACCAAATAACATTAACGGAAAGGATGATTGCGTTACAATGGGTTACAAAAATTTTTCTATATACCTAGTACGTTATCGATGGTATGACGTACCATGTACAAGACACAGCGCGAGATACATTTGTGAGAAAATCATTGCAGGTGAGAAAAAGTAATAATGCGAGTTAAAACTCGAAAAAGGAGAATATTACTTTAGAAAAAAATGATGGAATAAAGATAAACACATTCAGGTGTTCAAAGTGTTAGTAAATGCAATCCAATGACGTCGTACAAATAACAAACTTTTCCAGCGTTGACAGGCCCCACGAGAGAGTGTAAAGCCGATGCACCGCGCCAGGACCCATAAACATTAAAGCGGGCCAATAAATATCAAATGTAAAAATAAAAACAGTATATATTTATTTTGTTGCTTTGCAGCTAAAATGTTGCTACTAATTTGCGATTGTAGCATCTTGTTTTTCTCTTTTCAAAGAAATGATGGTCCATGTAAATATGTTCAGTTTTTGAAAGGGGCCACAAATAGTCTCGTACCATTACATTTTTTCTTCTTTAGGCCCAAAGCGTTAATGTTGTTTATTTTTTGAAATCACCGGAAGCAAATAACTGCTTTGATGACATTTTCTTCCCAAAGCTTGGCAAATAAACCTTAAAATTATGTATTTCAGCTCCCGCTAAAGTGCCATCAAGCAAACCAACTACTTTAGTCTTATCAACGTCTACAGAAAACACAGAACCAGGTCAGATTAAAACACTTTTTCAATTAAAAATCGGAATTTACCATAAAACCGGTTTCTTGACGCACCGCGCATACGGCAGATTGTTTTATTTTCTGATTTTACAGCTCCAGAAAAAGCCAACACAGCCATTATCGCTTCTACAATATGCGGATGCGTCATATTAGTCATAATCTGCATCGTCATTGTCTTTGTGAGGTCACACAATAAAAGAAGGTAACATATTTGTATGCAATTGTGACTAATGCTGACATTATTAATTCACCTTTTAAAAGTATTGTTTAACAAGTAAACTCTACCCATGTGTACTTTTGCAGGAAAAACGAAGCGTCTAATGAAGTAGCAGTGATTTATAACAACGCAGGGGGTAAGAAAATGCGACACTTTTTTTTAACAGTTACTGTAACTTTGGTTGTGTTACGAAAACAATAAATTTTATATGTACGCTTTCCTGGTGTACACAAGTGTAAACAGTTTGTCATGCATTTTAATTAATATTGAAGATTAAAAAATAAATGTGTTAAACAGATGATGGATTTGACCCCGAAGAAACATACAACATTCCTCAAATTGAAGATAACAGCTTGGCCAACCATTCAACACAACCGTTCTCGTGTCATCAAAACGATGACGTCAACCACTATGACGTAATTCGAGAATCAAGCCAAGAAACCGTTTCACAACCAGCAGCGGGAAGCAGCGATATCTATGCTCATATCAGGAAGTCGGAACAATCAACAAAGGATCACGACAATGGAGAACAATCACATGTTCGAAAAAAGGATCACAATGAATTGGATGAAGTCAGTTACGACACTTTGCAACTATCTCAACATGTGGAAGTCCACGATCAATTTGCAAGCGGCAGCGAACCAACTAATATCTATGATAACAGACTCGGGGCAAATGACGAATCGGATTCACCCTACGATGAATTAAGACGAGACAAATAAACACTAGAACTGAGATTTAGTTTACATATTTGATGATGATGATGATTGTGTATATTTGCAGTAACAAAGTCCCATGTATTGTAGAAAAAATTGCAAAGCGGTCGCACTAAATGCCTTGTGTATAAGTTTACTTAATCTGGTATCATTTTGTGGTTAAGATTGTACCATTGTACAAACCAATCTTGGTCTTTATATCTGTCTATTTGTTATGTGTGTTTTTTCACGGCTTTTAGCAAGCCTTTTCCAAATGACCCTAGCGACACCTACTGGTGTAAAGTCGATACCAAGTCCATGACTATTTCCTAAAGTATATTTTTGTTTTAACACGTTAATCCGAACTATACATCTTAAAATCGATCATAAAGAAATCTGTGCTGGTTAACCCTGAAAGTGAGCTGTTTTGCATAAGTATTGGCATACTGCTATTTGCGTAACGAACTTGTAATTAGCGGTATATAAACATGTTATCGTTAAAATTTCGTTTCGACGATAAAAGGTATGACATTGACATTTGGTATTTATCGGCAAAACTGTTACGTCATATCAACACTTTACCACAGAAAGATTTTTATAACATAAATTTTTCACAGTTGCAAGCTAGTGTCAAAACTACTGAAATTAGCAGCTGTGTAAAAAGCCTTTAAAACGGCCAGGTAGATCCTGGATTGCTGGCTACTTTGCTGGAACTTGTAGGAACATTTACGAAAGGAATAAGTAACTTATGTAACCTTTAAGAAATCGCATATTGGTGCAAACATTGGTTTATTGATGACAGTTGTAAGTTTAAGTGCGCTAAAATATTTACCAAGCCGGAAATCGCTGTGCAACGTCGGGACGCGTGACAAAGTTGATGGCACATTCGGTGGAAAGAAGGTAAACGCGCTGCAGCTACATTGTATGTGGCTTACTTTTAATGTACCCTAACCTTGTGAACAGAATGAATTTATTTTTAAAACATAACAGCAAAGAGAAGTCTTTTATTTGCATATCTTTTTATATTTAATTACCCATAAGGTAATTACAATGTTTAGTGTTGTTGCTGAAACAAATATACGCCATGAAAGAAGCATCATGTAGTAAATACAGCTGAGCAGGTCATTGGATTTGCCTTTACCGAAAAAAGTTTTTCTTCGAACCGAAGTTCAACCTAATGTTGTGAACTTTAATTGTGCGTCGATGAAAATATTTAAATTTTATTCAAATATCACACCACGAAAGAATGGCTTAAACTTTTCTCCTTGACTTGAACGATTTGATCGGAAACCGCTAGAAACAGGTTGGTAATTATATTTTAAAAAGTCAGGATATTTCATCACATTGAAGACAGTTGTTAGTTGAAAAATTGAGTTCAATCTATACAGAGATTAAATACCACAAAGCTTTCCTGTTTATTGTTTATTGTCACCATAACGATTTACAAAAGAAAGCGTGTTTCCAATTAAACCAGCAAAACTTAATGCAAAGACCAAACAATCAGTTTTTTGTTTTTGTAATTCAACTAGAATTACATACTTTTTGTTCGGAATTGTCTAATAAAGTTAGCTGATAGATTCACAATGACTGAAGCATTTCATGAAAGCGCGCGCCATTGAAATACTGGTTGCCGTAAGCACAAATAGTTGGAAACTGCTGGTAATAATACAATGAAGAGAACTTTTAGGTATTTAGGGACAAACACATGATGTTGCTGGTTTCATTACTCCTTTCGTGTTTATCTGTTTCTGCTGAAAACCGAACTTGGCATAACTTCAATGGATTTCAATATTCCATCGAAATGACTCCAGTAACTTCATATGCTGAAGCAGAGATGAGATGTTCTGCGTTGCATGCCAATCTAGCTAACATTAAAACTACAGTGATTAACAACTTCCCCCCCCCCCCCCCCCCCCCCCCCCCCCCCCCCTACCAATCAGGTATTGTTTTCGCTTTTGCTTCGTCTTCTAAGACATTAAAAATATTTGTTTGTATTTTTAAGCGTGGAGCATAACATAATTTTTATTATCAGTATATCGGAATGTTTTTTGTTTGTCTTTAGAAACCTTATATTGGGTATATATTGGTGCCAAAAGAGTTGGAAACACAAGTAAGTTTCAATGGAATGACGGAAGTAATGTTTTAGTTCCAAAGGACGTGTGGTTGAATGGACAACCAAATAACTTTCGCGGACAAGAAAATTGTGTTGTAATAAGTTATGCAACCACTGGGCTGAACACGCGTTCCGAATGGATGGATGTGAGTTGTACATCAAACAGTTCGGGATACATTTGCCAGAGGGTTAATCCAGGTGAGAAAATTTTGTTTTTGTAAATAAATACAAAGGTGCTAACAAGTCAAAATTTAATGTCAAACCTTATCAGATATAAGTTAACAAAAATATTATCTGAAATATTTTGGAAACTACGGATTTCTTGGTGGATAAAAAGTTTCAGAAAAATAATGTATTGCACGATACAGTCATCAGTCGAAATGCATGGTTTGATGGTTGGTGTAAACTTTTTATACTCATGATATCTCATGATACAAGAAAAAGTTCGCTTAACACGCCAAAATCCATAAAGTTTTGTCAACCAAGATTTTAGAACTACTACTACCATGTCACTATTTACCGAAGAAACCGCTACTACCATGTCACCATTCATTGAACCAGCCGTCGTCACGATGACATCAATCGATCACACAACTCAAGGTAAGGAGATGTGTGGTTCATATTTATGGTACTGTACAAACATTTTGGGTTTCTAGTTGCAACAAAAGTTGGAGAAGTAGTCATCATTACTAGCGTTGGAGTCGCTATCGTCATAATCTGCATCGTTATAGCAGTTGTGACGTCGGTGCAACGTAAAAGAAGGTAACAGCATGATTATATAAACTGCTGCATGCTTTGGGCCTAAATACTCATATAGACCGGATATTCTTCATAATGTCGTCATTTCCATCGTTTTTGTAGGAATGCACGATCAGTAAGAAATGCAAATGAGAGTGTCTCCATCAATACTAGTAGGTTATTCGATTTTAGTTCATATTAATCGTAATTTTTTGTATTCATAGCTAACAAATGCAAGTCAACAATTTTGAATTTATTTTTAATAGTTGAAAATCACCAAATCGAAGAAACAAACAACACGCCACCAAATCGAAAATCAGCTAGTACGGAACAAAACATGATTGTTGACGAAGTTGCACAGCCAGCAGCGGAAAGCAGCGATGTCTATGCCCAGGTCAGAAAATCGAATCAATCAACAAAGGTTCACGACAATGGACGACAAACATGTTCGAAAATACGATCACAATCAATTGGATGAAGTCAGTTACGACACTTTGCAACTATCTCAACATGTGAAAGTCCACGATCAATTTGCAAGCGGCAACAATCCGCAATGAACAAAAAAAACTGAGATTTAGTTTTTGTACCTGCAGATTTATTGTGTGTATTTTTACGGACGTTTAGCAAAACTTTCAAAAACATTCTAGAGATACCTTAATTCCAAATTTCAGATCCTTTCTGTATTTTTTGCTGTATTTTGTTTATTTGCATTTTTGTGGTTAAGATTTAATGTACATTCCCATCTTGGTTTTTTTCCTGTAGATTTATCGCATGTTTTATGACGGGTATTTAGCAAGCGTTTCAAAAGGTTTGACCGTTTCTTAAACGTATATTTTTGTTTTTACACAATTTAACAATATCTTAAGATCGATCACAATAGAATCTGTGTTGGTTAACTACCAAAAGTGAACTGTTTTGCATATTTAGAAACATTTTGTCAGTCACGCAACAAACATACAATGAACAGTATAGACAGGAACTTGTTAGAATTTCTGTGTATAAGTTTTCGACAATGATAGGTATGACATTGACATATCAATACTTTACCACAAAAATTGTTAAAACATACAACAAAACAGACATGTAATAAATATAAGGGAACTGATAGTGCAAGTAGAGCGTTATATCTACATGCAAATCTTTACTGGTGCAGAGAGGTTCAAAGTACTATTGCAGACTGCGCGATGTTAAAAAAATTCAAATTTTATTTAAATTTCACCCCATGAACTTTGAGAATTAATGGATTGATCCGTTCAGGTTGCGAAACAAACACAACGAAGTAAGGAAACTAATTTTTAGTCTATAGCCACCTCTCTTGTGCTACGTAACCACTATTAATAGTCGGTTGGTGGTGTGTAAATTGTTGCAAAAAGTGCTTTGGAAGACTTTCAAAATGTAAGGACAAAAGTAACAAGATGTGTTGACAGTTAATGCGAACGCAATTTTTCACTTTAGGCCCAAAAGTCGAGAAGTTTCAGAGCATTCCAGAGAAATAAGTATTCGGGTGTCAACAATTATAACTAGCTTTGGTCATAGTTGTGCTTTGTATACTATACATATGACGCTGTTAAGTTTGTTGTTTATGTTGTGTTTGTCTGTTTCTGCTGAAAACCGAACTTGGCATAACTTTAATGGATTTCAATATTCAATCGAAATGACTCCAGTCACTTCATATCATTAAGCAGAGATGGGATGTTCTGTAATGTAAGCTAATGTAGCTAACGTTCAAAATATTAACATCTTTGAGATTTTGAAGAAATTTATAAAGTTGACAGGTAATGTTTATCCACATTTGTTATTTCTTAGCCAGTATGAAATTTTCCATTAAGTTTGAGTGCAGCAGATATTTTAGGCAATTGGTACATGTAAAGATTTATCGCAAAATGACATCATAAAGTTATGACGACATTAACCAGACTCCGATGGTCAAAATACAATTCAGGTTTGTATGAATCACTTAATATGTGGTTTGAAACACACATAATCAGATATTGATTGCACGCATGCGACTTAGTGCTGTGTGTACACTAACATACATTGTAATTTACTCTGGAATGTCTGCTTCAGATGAACCCTTCTCTTTTTTCATCTGTGCTAAAAGTATCGAAAACACAAAGCTATGTGGACCTCGCGTGTCATTTTCAATGTTATCCGGCCTGCAATGGAAAATGTTAATTGACCCCTGTTGTTGATCATCAAAGTGAAAAACTGTGTTTTGCCAAAAGAAAACCAAACACATGTTATATATTAATGAGACTGTGCGTGTCACTGGTCATGCTTAAAAGTTCAAACTAATGTTGCAAACTGAGCCATTTTGGGAATATTTAAATTCTATTCAGATCTCACTCCATTAACGTTCGCAGTGAATGGATTGGTTTGTTTTAACTTCTTCCCAATATCCATTGAAGTTTGCGAGATATTCTTAACCCATAGTCACCTGTTCTTTAAGTGACTTTTTGATTCATCGGTTAAGGGTAACTAAGTGATGAAAGTAATAATTGCTAAAGAGTATAACAACGATTATGAATAAGTAGTTTTCAAAACATACAAGATGAACTAATCTTTAATCCTACCGCTTGGCAATGGTGGATTTTCACTTTGTATCCAGATTTCGCTTTTTGTTAATTAGTCCGAACACTTTAGCTGCATTACCAACCAAATTCATGACTTGAGAATATGATCTGTATTTTGTTTAATTGAAGTGCAGAACAAACATGTCATTGTTAGTTTTGTTAGTTTTATTGTGTTTATCTGTTTCTGCTGGAGGCCAAACTTGGCATAACTTCAATGGATTCCAATATTCCATCGAAATGACTCCAGTCTCTTCACATGCTGAAGCAGAAATGGGATGTTCTGCGTTGCAAGCTAATGTAGCTAAAGTTAAAACTACGGAAATCTTTGAGTTTCTAAAGTCACAAATCAACCTGACAGGTGGGTTAGTTATTTCTTAACCTTTTGTTCCTCGCAAAAGTCTCTCCATTTTACACGCAATTAATACTTAAAAATTTCATGCACCTGGCAATGTAATTTGTAAACTAACTATTTGTTTAGATTATCCTCACTCGTTTTACATCGGAGCAAAAAGAATCGGAAACACAGATAAGTTTCAGTGGAATGATGGAAGCAATGTATCACTTACAACAAATATGTGGGAAGATGGTCAACCAAATCACCTAAAAGATCATAATTGCGTCACAATGGGATGGAATGTCTATCAAACAGCTTATCAATGGTTTGATGTACCATGTACAAATTACAATACGAAATACATTTGTGAGAAAATCTCAGGTAAACTAGGGGTAGTTACACCGACGTAAAACATAGCTTGTCTTTTATGTTTGGAATATGTAATATAGAGAAAGCATAAAATAAAATAGTAGATCAATATTCTCAGATTGAAATGTTGTCTTTTCTAACTTAACTAATGTAATATATAGCTACGGATGTGCTTTTAAGCGAAGCGCAAAAAAACCGTGTGATCCTCATTAACAAGAAAATTTAGTCAGTGTTTTATGCGCAAAAATGCGTAAATTAAAGTTATGTCTAATAGAATTGAAATAATACTTGTACCATTAAATACAGGATTATGGTACAAAACAAGCTCTTCTTGATTTACTGGACATTAGTAACTCGTGCCAAAACAGGCAACAGTTTTGTTTTGCACGAATTTACTTTGTTCAAGCTAATTGCTTATACTATCACAACAAGCGTCACCATGTTCACCATTACAGAAACCATTTTATCAACACCAGTCGGAACCAGCCAACCAGCCTTAGAAGAAACAGCTTTCAGACCATCCAACACGTCACAAGGCAAGAAAATTTCTATGATAAGATTTAATGAGTAGATTATACGTCCACATTTCCTATTTCACCCTTAAAAACACTCTTAACGAAGGCTGGTACAACACACGTTGCGACAAAGCGTACAATAATGTAAGTATTTCATTTATGTAATGCTGTGCTAACATCACTTGGTGAACATAGAGCAACACAATTGCACTGAATCACTATAAGCAGGAAATAACTGCGCAACGTTGAAACGTTTAAAGATAGAGGGCAGCTGAGGGCACAATTGGTTAATAATGGAGGGCTAAACGCATTGTAGCTAGATCATGGTGTAAACCGAACCACTGTAACACCTAAATGTTTGCTTTAACATGAGATATCATTTATTTTTCGTATACGGCAGGTTGTGTAAATCTTTATGCTAAACAAAAGTCCACAATTTGTTTTTTGTTTTTTCAATTAAGTTTGCAAATATGATTTGGAAATGTTTGGAGAAACTTAAACAATATTAATTGTAAAAACTTGTAATTTGCCACTTAAAGAAAAAGTCAACATGAACATCGTCATCTTGGCCTCAGCAACGTGCGGAAGCTTGATTGTCATAATGTGCATTGTCATTGTCATTGTCATTGTGACGTTGCGAAAACGTAAAAGGAGGTAAGCAGGGTTTTCGTTACAGCGCATTAGAATCCGTTATGCAAATAAGTTCAGCTTGTTTCCATACTAAATCCATTTTCCATGTGTTGAAGCGCAATCATAATTCAGGTTCATAATTCTTTAGGCCCAGATACCATCTTGTAGTAAAATTAGCCTAATAAAAAAAATGCGTTACGATATTGTAGCCTAACATAAGCAAGCAGATAGTTTGGCTCAACATATCCACATTTGTTTATTATTTAATCTTATTAAGAATAAATTAAAGAATAAATTTTCTTCCTAGGAATGATTCGTTAGCGACAAATGAAGGTGAATATGAATACGTTGACATGAGTAAGTAATAACATCGTTGTATTTGAGGAACAAAAACATTTATTTTTTCCAACATAGCACATTGATTTATTTTGCCTGATTTGGTTTCGTTATATCTAACCACGTTTAGACTTTTACAGTAAGTGTTTGTCTAAATTCTGAAACAATGTGTTTGTTGTAAACAGCTGAAAATCGTGGGATTATAGAAACACACACGAACCCATCAATGTACCTTAATACCTTTGGACAACCTTCAACGTCACAACAACACACTGATGAGATCAGTCCTTATTGCGTCACCCATGCACAAGGTACTGAATGAAATGTTCACACATAAGATCACACGATTTGACACTAAATTTTGCCATCTCTCTAATTAGGTATAAAATGCACATTGTTGCAAAATTGTGTTTGTTTTGTTTAGATTGCATTCCAGTACATGAAGAAACATACCAACACCCAACAGCCTATGTCAAAAACTCCGTGCCACCAATCACGTCACAATCACCAGCTGATGACGACAATCCCTATTGCGTCAGCCAAGATCGACGTCCTGATTACATAACAATTGATCCTTAATATGTATTTTACTCCACGTGTTCAAAAATTTTCAAAGATGGCCTAGGCCCGAATCAAGGCGGTTTTATCTTATAACGGCCCGTTTACACTGTGCGTATGGCGTATGTTAAAACCTGCGTAGTTTTGATTGTTTCATTTTGTCTGTTTGGTTGCGCACTTGGCTGATTGGCTGATTTCGGGCGTTCATGTATCGTAAATATGAGAAACCGATTGCCTACCAAACACTTTTTGCGTATTAAGCCGTCCGCAAAGCGGTTTGTGTTTTTGCTGTGTACAGGTTATAATTGAAAATGGTTACTTTGCCAAAAATTTAAACTTTGTCCTAAATTAAAAAATATATTGTTAGTATTGTATTGCATTTGCAGTATTGTATTTGTGTTATTTGCGTTTGAACATTGTAATTTCGTGCATTTAAATAACTAGTTTTTGTACATTTGACCCATACGTGGTATTAAGATAAGCACGCACCAATCTAAACCACAGCATTTTAAACAATTCTGTGTGCCAAGATACAAAATCATGTTTACTAACAAAATACTATTTAATTTAGATTCATGCAAAGCTTTTCCGAACTACAATGTACACAATAAACTTGTGCTGTGAGTTGTGGTCATCGACAGTGTTGTTTTAAGCTAAAAATAACTTTGAGCATTTTATTTAGCAAACTTAAATACGCACCGAAAATCGCAGAAGTGGGTTGCAAAGAAAAGCTAGATTTAGGCGCCATAAGTATACTGTAAAGGGGCGTAAACCCTGAACCGAAAAGCCCGACACGATTTGCAACTTTGAAACGTACAGGTTATGACTAGAGGAAGGCCAAAAGCTAATGGGACTTTACCTTATATATCGCCTATCAAACTCTTCATGAACCTCTTTCCGTGTACTAAGCAACGAACTTAAGCAATGACCCATAACTGGTTTTATATTACATCCCCTAATCAGACGAACGACGTGTTTTTACATGATGAACGTGGGTGTTCGTTTACAACTTCTTCAGTGCGAAATGCGTTAGACCGTGTTAACATCCGCAACTACGCATAGGCGCATAGAGTATGCGTTTGTTTCCGCGGGCGCTAGATCATGTTTACAACATAAATTTCTTCTTCCTTAATGTTAATCAGCAACATCTATACAATCAAATTTAAGTGCTGTTTAAAATACATTACCATTATCGATCAGTGCATAAATGCTAGTTAAGTTTTGTTTCCGTTTTGTACAGAGAGAGTAGATTTGCAATCATGAGCGCCGGCAGAAGGGGGATAACTTTAACCTACTTATATAGATGCATTACTGAAACATTTATTTCTGTAAACACGTTAGCATGAACCATAAATCAAATTCCATTTCCTAAAACGTAAAAGCCCCTCGTGTCCCTAAGTGTCGGGGCCCATGTTTACAAAGTCATATTCAGGTGGTATGGTCAAAGTTTAACTTCAGCTAGTGTTTAATTTTTATTTTTAACCGAGACCAGAAAGTAGCCATACTTCATACCCTATTTCTCGCAGTTAATGCTTATGTATTGCAAGTATCATAAGGTTCATACAAAAAAAAACTAGCACGGGTTCGTGTAACCTTGTAACCAGTTGAGTAGTCAGGTTGTAGGCTATTAACTGAATATGACATAGGTGTAATAATAGAGCGTGCGTCGCATCGTATAACGCAACATCCGCTATTGTTCCTAGTCATTGGAAACTTCAATCTATTCTTATTACTTCCTCGTAAACCTTGCAAAACTTGATAATAAGTGATCGAGAGTTTGTTGTTGCACGAAACTAAAGGCTTTTGTCTAGTCAATTCATGTCAAGCAGATTTGTTTGGTGTTGAGGTTGGTAGAACAATGTTAAATGTTACGTGGAATGTAAAACAAATACGACTTAGTGTGTCTAAAGCGGGTTGCCGGAACGAGCTTTGTGCGATCAACAGATCTGCTTACAGAACGTACACAATATGTCAAAAACAGTTACACTTGCATATTTATAAGATTGAGCAAAATCGTGCAAGCAACTCTCTCTAAACGTTTGTGAATTTCTGATAAGCGGCGTTTTTATGTAGGAGAACATGAAACCAAAGACGAAATAGCAATTTAAAAAGAAAATACGACAAATATATCTGAAGATTTAAAACAAATCTGTTAAGGAAAGAATATGCTGCAAACTAAGTGTATTGGAAATTACCTTGAGCCCCATTTTTGTGTGTTTTTCACAGATTAACTAACAAGCAATATGAATTTCTACATTCTTCTGGTTTTATTGATGTGCGCGATGGCTGATTCGCAAACTTGGCATGAATTCCAGAACTTTAAATATTCTGTCGAAATGACCTCTGTCAATTCATATGCTGAAGCAGAGAAGGGATGTTCTGCGTTGCAAGCTAATGTAGCTAACGTCAAAACTACGGCAATCTTTGATTTTTTGAAGCTTCATATAAATGTGACAGGTACATGGTTTGAATAAAGATTGATAATCAACTAATCATTTGTGTGCATTTTGTCAATTTCTTTAGACCTAACCACCTGTATCATTATTAATTACGTTGTGTGAGACATTATATTTTGGCGCACAAGTGCACAGCCTGTGATCGTGGAAGCACGTGTATTGAAATATCGTGTTGTACTGACAGTCGTGTTGTAACAAGTATTCGTAAAATATACTCTCAAAATAATCATTTAATAATTTGTTAAATATTTTTGCAAATGTTTGAAAACCTGTAAAGTTATTTTCCACTTGAGTTTTGATGGCTTACAAACAATGATATGAACAAAAGTTTGCTTTTAAACCAGGTGTACCATATTGCTTTTACATCGGAGCAATGAAAAATACAAGCACTGGTTTGTTTCAATGGAACGATGGAAGTGACGTCACAACCACTCAGTGGTATATGAACGAGCCAAACAACTTTGGAGGGAACGAGAATTGTATAACCATGGGCGACACTCATAATTTTAGATCATCTTTTCCATGGTTTGATGTACCGTGCAACAAATACTTTGCCAGATATATTTGTGAGAAACCTATTCCAAGTAAGTTCCCGAAACGTATTTGTAAATTCGATTGTGACAAAAATAATACCAAATAAACTTGTTGCAATTATCTATTATTTGAAATGATAGACAGAATTTTGTGGAACAACACAAACAATTTTCGAAATTAGTAAAAGTTGTGCAAGTTGTTTAAAATTATTCTCTTTGTTTTTTATAGCAACCACGACAATGAGTACAAGAAGCAGTACAGAGGCATCAACTACTACCAAAACCATACCAACTACAACCACCCGAACAACAAAACCTGCACCAAGCATCACTACAACAACTACATCAACTACTACTGCTGCTACAACCACATCAACTACTATTACAATAAAAACCAAACCAACTGAAAAGGTCACAACAAGCACAAATGCAAAAACAACAAGTGTGACCGAATCAACCATTCCAGCCACCACAACCACGCCATCCACCACTATTAATGTAACCACACCAGTCGGAACCAGCCAACCACCCTTAGCAACCAGCACTTCAACACCGACGAGCACATCACCAGGTAACAACATTTCTCCCACTGTGGTTCTTTTTTTTAACTTTCTAATGAATATTTTTGAAAGATACTTTTCCCGTCAAGTCTAGTTTCGTATTACTGAAGTACTAGCAAAACATTTTGCTTTTATCTATAGGTGTGCCACCAACAAGCCTTATATATGCATTGATCTTGATAGCTTCACAAAATGCCCAATTAACGCACAGTGATATACTACTTTCCCTGTTCACAATTTTAGCAATAAATCAGAAAAACCACACATAATCTTTGAAATTACACAGCATTAGCAAATATTACCAAACATTTACTCCAAATTTTAACCAGTTTAATTTCCATTTTACCACAGCGGGAGCCAAACAAAACGACTCCAACATGATTATTATTATTGCTGCGTCATGCGGCGGATTCCTCTTAGTCACAATCTGCATTGTTATTATCTGTGTGACGTCACGGAAGCGTCGCTCGAGGTAAGTGTGACGTAACATGATGCGAGTAAAACGGAAAAGCTTAAAGCAATTGGAGGATTAATAGATAGTCTAAACTGCTACTGGCATTGAAGTGCGCTTCTGCGACTTAGAGTTGTTTTTTATTTGTGTTGAACAATGTAAGTATTGCGCGTGATAAACTTTTATACCCCCATAAATGCTATTATGGTACCCTAATTAACACTATATATTCATGAGATGTTTGCAATTGTGTCCCAACTCTAATTGTTAGGGAACCACTACAACTGAATATTTAAACTAGCAATAGAGCCCGGCCTACAACTTCATCTGCCTGCTTCTTATTAACCCGTTTATATGTTTTACAGCAAACAGGCTCCAGGAGTAAGTTTGTCTGGTTTGAGGGATTATGACGTAGTAGGTGAGTATAGTTGCAATAAAAATGCAAAATATTTCTGAATGTTAAATGATCAACCTCAAATATCAAAACAACTATATAACATAGACCAATAAAGAAACTACATTAGGTCCTTGGAAAATAGGTTAACGCTAAAAGCTGGTAAAAACGTCTGTGGGGTCATAAAAATCCTACATTTTAGAAGATCAGGCACATTTAGGTAAATTTAATTTTTTCGTTTTGTGACAGATGACGAATATCAGCCCGAAGAGACGTACAGCATTCCTAAAGCAGACTTAAGCAGCTTAGCGAAGCCATCTGTACCGAATGATGACAACAGCGTACATTACGAGCCTGCACCACGTGGTAACTTTTATGACGAAACACCTGACGACAGTAATCCCTATAGTGACGTCAGAAAGTTGCCACAATCAACAAAGACACGCAACAATGACCAACAATCACATGTACCGGAGGCCACTTATAATTTGGAATACAGCACTGCGCGGCAAACCGAAACTGATGTGGAAGCTTACGACCAACTAACGCATGATAAACTGCCCTCTGAAGCGTATGACACTGTAAAGCGATCCCATAATGAGGCAGACGTTAGTTATGACCAACTAGGACATGCTGAAATATCACCAGCTGATACTTACGACACTGCACGGCCACCAGCAAGCAATTCTGTAGAATATGACCAACTTGGAAGAGTTGATATACACACTAAACCTTATGATACATTACAAAATACTGCAATGAATTCAAACATGTATAGTCAGCTCAACAAAACACAAAAGACAGACAACACTTATGACACAACGAGTCATGTTAAATAGACTTTTTTGTTGCATAAACCAAATTGACGTTGCTACGGTTTTGGATTTCGCTTTGCTGTTTTTACGAGTTTTAGCTCCTATTTTAACAATTAAAGCCATATTACTGTAAATGTATAGTTTTATAATGCAGTTGTTTTATACGTACGGCCTAATACAGCAGTTTCTAATGAAATGTAATTTTCCTTCCATTTGTTTCACAGCTTTATTTGCAATATGTGCTGCTTTGACCTTTGTGTTTGTCGTTCTGTTGACATCTAACTGTGTTTTGCCAACGTTTTATACATGTTCCCTGCAATTCAGTTTGCAATGAGTTTTGTTATACTAATTTATATTAGGTCCTAACCTTGGCAGACACAGATTGGACATTATTCCACGCAGGGATTTTGTGAAAATAAGTGATTTCACCGTAAATACTGTCGTTTTTTTACGCGATATATGATGCTGTCGTATATCAGCACAGTACACGTAAAATACTGCAAATATAACCACATTTTTTATGTCATAGAGAGGTGACCCGTTTATTTTTTGCCAGATTTGTGGCCAGATTGTTATGTAAATTAGTTTCTATGACGACAGAACCCGTGACCCTGCAGTGTCCAGCGAGCATCATATTGTTTTAATCCGTCCACCATGATTACTTGGAACTATTATAAGATCACAGTCCCAATGAACCTTCCAAAAATACATAGTTTTGTTCAGGGTCATTAGATCGCTTTAAAAAAATTTCCACACAGAAGTGCTTAACCGCACGAGACTGAATACGTAATTATAACATGTCAAAATGCCACTAAAATGTCGCTTATTTCGTTTTCTCGTTCAAAACGACGCATTAAGCGGCAAAACGCTTTGTCCAAAATTGTAAGCAGGCCCGAAACCGTAACCCGGTCCAATTTCGACTTTGGCGGTTTCTCTACCCGTCCAATTGACAGAACGACAAATTATTTTAGCAGAAGCTTTGTAGTTTTCTGATCCCGCCGCTGCTATTTAGCTTACTCAGCAAAACTGCAGCCAGGCAATCAAAATCGTTGCTTAAAAAACGGGCAGCAATTTCGAAAGAACTGAACGCCTTTCTGAAGCGGCATTCCTACTGTTAAGTTGCGCAATGTTACGGATGCACTAAAGTTGGTAACAGCAGAAGGCAAAAATTGTGCCTGGCGCGTAACAAATTACGTTTACCTGTGTGTGGCACAGTAATACGTGTTTGTCAGGTCGAAACTGTTAAGTTATTTTATTATTAGCAAAGTTAACAGAAACAATACAACATTAAACGTTTTTAACCATTGTTACTCAGTTTACATTGTTTTACTGCAAAAACAGTTGCATTTAGTACATTTAACACTAACAAAAACAAATTAAAACCAGCGTTCTAACCGGAACGTAACTTTTCGCTTGTTAGCGCATAAAACTCCTTGTTAAACCCTTGTTACGTCACAATTGGCGATTAGATAACAAGCGAATACAAGAGATTGAAAGCTCATAGCTTTGGGATAACGACTCCCTGTTATCACGCAACGGTAACGGAACGATTTGAGCCTATTTAATTAACGCACAAAAATTTTTAAAAAGGGGGGGCTCCGGGAAATCGTTTTCCTAAGAATTTATTTAGTTTTGTTTTTCTTCTAATGTAACAATATACCTGAATTCCAACTTAAATGTAGACTAAGTTGAAAATGCTTATAAACCAAGCAATCAATGCAATTGCATAGCATTGAAATTAATAAATAGAGCTTGCCAATATCGGCTTGTTTGCCCTCTTTCTAATTGATATTCAAATTCTTGCACACACCACTATTGCACATAAAAATGTTGCAATGGCATTATCATTTCAATATAGCAAGTAGGTTGGCACGCAGCGTTCGGAGAGTTGTCTGGTTAGATCAGGGGTCACCAACCCTATGCCCGCGGGCACCTTGTCGCCCGTTTGCCCCTTTTGATCGCCCGTAGGACTAGATCAAAAATAGGAAGATGCATTTGTGGTTTGCAAAAACATGCTGCGTCTTGTATTGATTCTGTTGAAAGTAACAACAGCCACTTACTACAAAGTTGGGCGACCACCATGCCAATCGACTTTTATTAGTAAACGAGAAAATGTTGTATCATAGGAATCACATAAACCCTGGTTTTGTAAGCATGACAATGATATTACCCGCTACAAATCCTAAAATATAGGCACTTGTTTACAAATACATTTTAATTTTTGTGTATGTTATATAATATTGTAAATCTCTTTTTATCTGGTAGCCCTCGAGCTATTTAGTGATATTATGCCTTCGGCATTAAAAAGGTTGGTGACTCCCGAGTTAGATACTATACCTATAGGGGACTATTATACCTGAAGGGGACTATTATAATACTCAAACATGCCACAATTCTGCACCATCATCATCTTAAACAATCACGTCTTGTTGCCATGATATGTTTACTAACAAAACACTATTTAATTTAGATTCTTACAAAGGTTTTTCAAACTCTAAAATACGTAACAATAAATTTTTGTGGTGATTGTGGTCAATTGGTCATCGACAGCTTCCTTATCTTCAGTATTGTTAACCAACAACTCCAAAACAAGCAGATTAAAGAGCTTTTCAAAATAAATTGCAGTTACTGGTCAGTGCATAAAGCTGGTTTGAAAAGTTTATTTCTGTTCTGTGTAGTGAAAATAAAAGTGGAATGTCCGATTTGTGTTAGTATTGCCAAAGTTTTAGCTTCAACTAACTATTAATTTTTGTTTATTAGGATTTTAGGTTAGGAAACAGCAACTTTTCAAAACCTATTACATAATTAGGTCATTGGAAACTTAAATCTATTATTATTACTTCCTGTCAGGGTTGTAAGTTGGGTCGGGTTCGGGCTTATAGGTTTCATCGAAAGAACGGGCTTGATTCAACTGCTCTTTGCTCTTTTGCACATTCGTCTGACTACAATATGTAGCATGATTTTACTAGCCAGCGGAATAAGAGCAATATAGTTCTGTAATTAGAGCACAAATAGAGCACAAGTGGAAACGCAATGCACGAACAGTCGAATATATAAACACAAGAGACAAGGACACACTGTTATTAAGGTGACAAATTCGTTACACAAGAGGTGTTAGATTTATGATGAGTTGTTGACGTATCCTTACATCTGTTTCTTACATGACTTAACTATTAAACATATATCAATAGAGATAATACAATTCTAACTTGACAATAGCAAATGCAAAACCCCACAGTTGTATGCGTCGTCAATAAATGCTGGTAATATTTACACAAATATTTTTTAATTTTTTACAATTTTTCTCGTATGACTTTCAAATTAACTCTCATAACTAGTACTCCTTCGAATTTCAGGTCTTTACATCTTGTTTTTTAAATGTTATGACCGTTTTTAAAATCGGCGGTTTTATCCGAGTGCCTGCAACTGTAGCAATGCGTATTTTATATTTTTGTGTATTTTTATTTTAGCGGC
>QLIY01002228.1:0-17142 GCA_003260075.1 Phallusia mammillata | reverse complement strand
TGGATACTTGTCAAATTCATAATTTCATAATATTTCTCTTTACAGCTGCGACAACACGCTTAACAGTGAGAGTAATGTGTGCGCACTACGAAGACTAGAATATTGCAAGGGTGACATTCCATGTCGGAATAAAACTCTTTGTGGCGGCATATGTCAAACCTTCCAGTGTCCTAATTCAACTTGTTGGAAGCGTTCGACTGTGTGTGATGGCGATCCCTGCAATGACTGTCCTGCGTTTCAACACTGGAATAACGGATACGGCTTCAAATGTGTCAAAAACAACCGAATGTGCTTACTCCCGCAAATGTTCTTGTGGGACGGTGTAAAAGATTGTGATAATGGCTCTGATTTATGTTTCACTCCCGAAAATGGAGATGCCAGGTGAGGTCAATTGTGTTCTATTTTTGTTTTGTTTAGTATCGCTTTCGAATACCTTACTGTCTGTACGAGGAAGCGTCAAGCGATTAGATTTGCTAAAGTGATGACCATATATACTTAAGTCAACAGCCCAGAGAATAAGCCCAATCTAAAGCGTCAAACACGGCATAGGTATGGCAAACCATTCTTTCAACATAAATTTCGATTAAAAATGTATACGAGATGCTTATATCGTTTGATTGCAAAATTTTCGGTTGGCTTAAACAGACAAATACGAATCAGAGTTTTACCATTGCTATAATTTGGCTTAAATTCTATACACGCTACTATTATTTAAGCGCATAGGTCCTATAATAAGCAAATTGCGCAGTAAATCTTTGCACATTAATGAAATTTCATTTTAAGTGAAGCAACTGCGACAATTCAAGGTCATTAAATCAGATCAGGACGCAAAAAGAAACAAGCAAACGCGGTAGTAAAACCAAAGCGATTACAGTCATCGGTTTGTCGGAAGCACCATCACTTGAATATTGATTGTGGTTCCGTCAAACTAAGCCATCTATTTTTTACAAATATCCAACTTTTCTGGGCGAGGTTCTTCTACAAGAGTCACATTGTAACACTGTGCAATACCTCACTTTTTGTTTAAAATGTTTACTGTGGTAATGCTGATGAAGGTCCCCTACACTTATGTCAGATGTACGCGAACAGCTCGATGTAGACTCCATCGGGTTAAAAACTAATTTTTGTTTGACTGACATATTGCTCTGAACATTCCATACACGTGGCAATGTATGCAGTAACTTCAAAACGTAAGTCGCTGACGTAGGTGAAAAAATCTTGGTCGTGATCACAAGTCAGTCACCGGAAAAACCATTCAGTTGGCTTTGGCGTGGTGACAGCACAGGGCATATTTGCCACAATATAAGATCCTGTTTCGCAATTTTCTGTGTCGTGCGCTAATTTGTGGTATCGCATTAACAGCGCCGATGGTGAAAGGTCGCTTGTGCACTATACACGCCGATAGTGAAGGGTCGCTTGTACGCAATACACACCGATGACTTCAATTGCCTTTCCCTGTCAGTTGGTTGCAAAATGTTGGTGAAGGAAGTAGCCCAAACAATTCGTTTTCGTTCCGGTGTCTGCTTTTGGAAGTTTGGGGAGCGAAACGTTCCTTCCGAAAGGAAGCTACAGTATATACGTCGAATCTACGGCATATACGTTGCCACGTGTTTGGAAAAAGCAATATGTGAGTCAAACAAAAATTAGTTTATAACCCGATGGAGTCTACATCGAGCTGTTCGCGGACGTCTGACATAAGTGTAGGGCCCTTCATCAGCATTACCACGGTAATCATTTCCGACTTTTTTTGCAAAAAGTTAGGTATTTCACAGTGTTACAATGTGGTTTTATAGAGGAACATCGCACAGAATAGTTGAATGTTTTTTGAAAATAAATGGCTAAATTTGATGGGCGCCCAAATCTTTCATTGGTGCGCATATGTCGCACAATATACATAATATATAAACAAAACAAGTACTATAAAGGGTTGATACGGATGTAAACAAACAAAACATAAGGAGTTAACGAACAAAAACATTTCCAAACAACACAGAAAACAAAAACGAAAGGGCGCTAAAGATGTAAACACTGAAGAAACGAGAAGCACTGTGTGATTGGTCCACGAAACGGCCAATCAGAGGCTTCCCAGAAAGAGCGCGCACAAGAGCGCATACTTCGCAAAAATATACAAAAAGTACGCAATACGGACCAAAAAACGCACTTAATAGCCCATACATTGGAATATATACAACATGTTAACAGGCATACGACGCAGAACACGCGTGGGAGCGTAGCGTCCGTTCAGAGATATGGCATATGGATGAACATCTAAGTTTGAGAGCGCATTTGGCGCAAATAAAAAATAATAAAAGGTCCTGTATGATTGATCGATAAATCGGTCAATCAGAGGCTTACGAGACAGAACACACATAGGCGCGTATATATAACGAAAACAAAAGTACACAATTACAAAACAAGCCCTATTTGATTGGATCGCTGTTTGCTGGAGTGCGCGCTCGATGTTGAGGAGACGGAGGAGGAGTGCATGCGTTTTATGAACGCTTCTACTGTCTCTTCTGTTCTATTTGTGCCTATTTGGGTAGAATTAGTCAGTAAGCTTAGTTCGTGGATCAGTGCAGGATCTCCCAAAGGTAGGCCGTCCCAAGGGTTCTTCTTCTTGGGCGTTTCCATTTCGCTGCTTTCTGGTACNTGGACTCCCCAACGGTCCTTTAGCTTTTCTGCCTTCTTGACAGTGGCATGTCTAGAAGCAAGGTACCCGCGAACCTCATCGACGGAGAAACGCAGCGGTATCTCTTTGACCAAAACTGTGGTCTTTTTGAGATCATGCAAACGGGCGAACTCGACAGCTCGTTGCGTCTTTAGCTTCTCTGCAAGCTCTGCAGCCATCTCGCGGGTTCTAAATGTGAAGTCTGTTAGACCCCCACGTCGTTCGACAATTCCCTCCAAGTTGCGGATGGGAAAATTGATTTTAGCAAGCATTTCATAAATGAAATGCCTCAATTTCTTGGTTGGCAACCAAAACCTCGGTCTCCCTACTGAAAGCAGAAACCCCTGCGGGAAACCTCCCCCCCCCCCCCCCCCCCCCCCCCCCCCCCCCCCCCCCCCCCCCCCCCCCCCCCCCCCCCCCCCCCCCCCCCCCCCCCCCCCCCCCCCCCCCCCCCGCGGAGGGAAAGGGAGGCAAGGGTGGGTGCAAAGAGGAAGGAGGAGTGGATTTACGTTCTAGAGCCAACTTTTGATTCCGGGGAGCCGACAAAGCTTCTAAAGCCGGGCTAGATCCCCCCCCCCCCGACAACTTTGTTCCACGCCGTAGGAACCGAGTCTTCTGCTGACGTCATGGTCGAAATGGTCTTGACCTATGACGTAAGTTGTCAAAATTGACCATTGGCGTCAATTTATGCAAATTAGTCAGTGCTTTCAAGGATCTCAGTTTGTGACGTGGGAGTAAGGAGGACCGGACAATCGACCACTAAGGCGCGGTTGCCGGTTGGGGAAAGGTAGATGACTTGGTGTAAGCACGCGGGGAAGGTGGGTAAAAAAGGGGGTGCAGCCAATTCTCAAAAAATCCCCAAGCATTGGTGGCACCGACAAGGGCCCAACGGGCAGCGGCGGAGGGAAAGGGAGGCAAGGGTGGGTGCAAAGAGGAAGGAGGAGTGGATTTACGTTCTAGAGCCAACTTTTGATTCCGGGGAGCCGACAAAGCTTCTAAAGCCGGGCTAGATCCGTCTTTAAATCTGTTGACTTCCTTGGCTGTTAGCCGCAACTCACAAGAGGCAACCGGTCATCGTGCCGGATGCTCACCTTATGACGTTTATTGCGGTTGGCCTGTGCGTATGTTCATTTTTGTATTTTTTGCTTGATTGATTGGTGTTATCCCGTTTTTATAATAACGCTGATTTTCTTCTAAAAAACGAAATGCATATGTTTTCGTAAAACCAATAAAATACAGCGGTCGATTCAATGGTTTTCAAGCTGAAATTTCTTGAAGCAAAATGCGCATCACATTTATCTGCATACGTTTAGCAAATTCAGAAGAAAACATCTCTGTAATATATATTGGTCATTTGTTGAAATTTATAACTATTACTGTGTTTAAGAGACATCCGGCAATCTTCGTTTGCCTCATTCAACAATCAATTGTGCTTTCAATGTAAAAATGACTCAATTATCATTGCACGATCAAGTGTGTGTAATGGCGTCCAAGATTGTCCTGATATGAGTGATGAATGTGGTTGTGATAAAAAAGTTCCAGAAATGTGTAAAAGCCATAAACTTTTACCAAAGCATAAGAGGTAGGTTTGTTTATTTGTGATTAGAAAACTCCTGTAGCAAAAAAACGATTTGTTTAGATGTGATTGTTTCGACATTGATGGAGTTTGTCACAATATACTGGATCCAACCAACTCTTCCTGTGCATTGACAAAAAGTGACGTATGTGATGTATATGCACCATGTGATGGAAATTCCCCCTGTGAGCATCTCTGTCCCTCCCACTTTTGGTGTTCGGAATCGGTTTGCTGGAAGCGTTCATCAGTGTGTAATGGCGATCCATGTAACAACTGCCCTTCGTTGCCCCGAGCAAACGGACACGGCTTCAAGTGTATCAGAAACGGCAAAACGTGTACGTTGCCTCAGCAGTTGTTGTATGATACCATCCAGGATTGCGACGATTCAGCTGATTTCTGCTTCACATCGGTTGACGAGAAGCTAAACGAAGATCCCAGGTATGTTTAAATGATAGTGAGACCAAGCGAATTCACTTGGATTTTCAACTGTTTTCTTCTTTTGCAGAGATATTCGCGGTTTCCCGTCTGTCACCTTTAATCACAGTTTGTGCTTCCAGTGCATAAACGACCCCACGATTATTTCAAGGTCAAGTGTGTGTGATGACGTCATCGACTGTCCTGATAAGAGCGATGAATGTCTTTGCGAAACGACCCAAATGAAGAATTGTGGAAAGTTTTCAATGTACGTGTGAACACAGTTTTTAAGGTCGCAAATGGTCGTTTTTTGAATACGTTTGTTTAATACAGTGGTGTTCAACCCGTAGGGCACGAATCCCGTGGGGTCGTTTGCTGTTTTAATCAGGTCGCGGAACTTTTTGATTAACATTAAATATTTATCAGCAATAACATGTTGAAAACATAAAAGCAAAAGAACAGTCAAACCACTTGATTTCAACCCATGTTTTCCTATTATGACCGCACAATACAAAACATTCGCTTTATTATGTCAGCCCCCCCCCCATATAAAAGCAATAAAACAGTCAAACCACTTGATTTCAACCCATTTTTCCCATCATGACCACACCATACAAAACAATAGCTTTATTACGTCACTTACTTCATTATACAGAAGTTAATTCAACGCAAGTGCCACAGCACCCCGTGGGCAAACGGCCCCCCCCCCCCCCCCCCCCCCCCTGTCAGTTTGTTGTTGCGTGTCAACAAGAAATTTTAAACTGAACAGACCAGCAAGCTTAACAGACCCTTTCTTTTTTTACAAAGTGAGAGTTTATTCTAGTGATTATTATGTAAATATGGAAACTTTTGAAAGGGGGTCACAAATTACATTTGGTTGCTAAAATAGGTCGCGACATGAAAAAGTTTGAAAACCTTTAGTTTAATATGTGGACATAGTGAATGGTTTTGTGGTAAATAATATGAATGTGTTTAGTGGTAATGAGAGTGTGGAGGCCGATTGCTCAAACTCAACAACAACCGACACCATTCTTAAAGGCTATTGGAAATGTTTATATCCTTGGGTAAGCATATAAGTTGTGTTATATAATTTTATGCTCTGAATGTAGATGCTAATCTATCCACTCGAATGCAGTAAATAAATGTTTTAAATTAGTAGGTATGTAGGAGCATCCGTGGACGTAAGTTATATAACGAATGCTGTAAAAAAAACGAAAATTATGCTGCTTTTTTGAGAACATAATTCTGATATTAAATGTATAGCAATAAAAATACGTAGAAACAGTAATACAAACAAAATAGTTGACGACGGAAGAAAAAATTGGGTTTTCGTTTTTGCGCTAATTCTCAGCCGTGGATTCTAATCTTTTTGCTTTAATGCGACAGAGAAACATAATGTGTGTGTCAAGTTAGTTGGGACTCGCCACGCAATGTAAATAACCGCACTGAAATAACTCATAACTACCACGATTTATGCTTCAGAGTTTCAATCTCGCCGTAAACAAATGTTAACATTGCTACAAAATTTTTAAAATTCACGATGCTGATAGAAAATTTGCAAACGTAAAATTGATTGATTTGTCCCAATCTGATAAAGATTAATCATAAAATTTTGTTTATGGTTTAATAATTGCTGAGATGCACTGATTTCGAACCAAATATTTAAACCAAGCAAACTAAATTAACAGTGGTGATAAGGGTTTCAAATTCCACACTGTTACGATGGTAAGAAACTAGCGCGACAAGAAAATCTCCTTATCACTTAAATATTGATTTCCGATTGGTTTGTATCTTTATGTTGGTCGGTAAGTACCACCATTTATACTTGAAATGCACTGTATTGCTTCAACTTAATTAAACATTTTGTTTACTTACTAGATATATTTTTTAATATTTTAATTAATCGTTTTGTTGACGAAGTTTTTGTATGATAATTTGTGATTTAACTTAGTATGCCATATTTATATACATTTTAATATTGTTCGTTTTTTTTTTCAAATTTTGCTTCACGACAAAGTTGTAAGTAGAGCCAAACTATTTCCATATTATCGAATGGGTGTGTCGATAACTGGGTGATTTCCCCAACCTAATTCCAGCACAACATCACACTAGGCCACATAGCTGTAGTAATTTAACCTTCCTTGTTTTAATTTTTGATACTGTTCTGAGTTTAATTTTAACAAACTTTCTTGTTAGTGCTGAAGTTTTAAGACTCCATATGCTTCTCGATCACGAACCGACATTTTATGATAAAATACGTCTTTTATGTTTCCATTGCGCAGGTTTAAATAAAGTAAAATTGAGGGCCGCTGTTTATACCAGCTTGTTTGTCACAACATATATAAGGTAACATGTATGTGCTATTTTTGTCGACAAAACTGTTTTGCATGATTCGGTTAAAAGGAAATATATTCAAACACCAAACTGTTGTGCGGTGGGAAAAGAGATTGTTCATCTCCTGCTTCCTACGGTGGTCGAGTCTTAAATCACGATGAGGATCCTCGTCTTTGCAAACATCGCAAACATTGCCTTACGACCGATGGGATTCTCAACATCCCTCAATCTCAAGTTTGCGATGGCATCATCCACTGTAAAGACGGAAGTGACGAAACAGCATCCGAAATTCCAAACAAATTTCGTTCAAAAGTTTGCGACGGTATTATCCACTGCAAAGACAAGAGTGACGAACCACCTAAAAATTGTAAAAAGCATGATAGATTCTATTGCTCAGCGTTAAAAGGAGCTAAGGTAGGTATTTTTACAAGTTAATGATTTTTGATTGCAACATAACTCTTTGTTTTCAGGTTTCCATTAGCAACGCAGAGATTTGTGATTTCACTATAAATTGCGATGATCAAAGTGACGAAAAAAACTGCACGAATGATGGAAGGTTCTATTGCGAAAACAAACAACCACTCTTTGTTAAAAAGGAAAAAGTATTACCACATTAAATGACTATTGGGTGCTTTCAGTTTTTAATATACAAATGTTGCAAACCAACAGAAATTCAACGGATTTGGAGATTGCTCTGACTGGAGCGACGAATGTCCATCAAAGTCGACCAGAACAGATGAGAACATTTTCTCCTCGCGATACGAGCTGATCGCTAATCCATTTTTACGAGCTGTTGTATGGTTTATGGGCTTTCTTGCCATCTTTGGAAATTTTGTATGTTTAGACTTGTTCTACTTAAACCGCATGAAATGCAAAGTAATATTAACATATGAAGTATCACGTTTGAATTTTGCAATTACATCACAGGTCGTCATGGTTACGGAAGCAAAAACTCTGATGACAACAGAATCACAAACGGCTGCATTTCGCACCAACCATCTTCTTGTCCTCAATCTTTCTGTTTCTGACCTGCTCATGGGAGTTTATCTGCTCATGCTGGGCGCAGCTGGTGTTCACTACTCAGGAAAATACTGCGCCAATGACCTTGTTTGGAGGTCAAGTGGAAGTTGCACTACAATGGGGATATTGGTTTTGCTTTCCAGCGAAACATCAGTATTTACAATGGTTCTGCTGACATTATTTCGATTCTATGCTGTAAAATACGTGAGTAATTCAGTTGTGTATATGCAAATCCATGCTTTGTCAGACAATGAATTATTTTTTGCAGCCTTTTAACGCATCTCTACACCCGAAGCTTAAAGTTATCATCCTTACCATTCTATTGTCGTGGTCAATTTCATTCGCTCTGGCATTTATTCCTCTCACATCCCAATTCCAACATTTGTTTGAAACTAAAGCGTGGATGAAGGAAAACCCATTTTTCCAAAGTGCTGCAGTGGACTTTTCAAGTAAGCTTTTTTGCGTATTTTTGCACTTTAGTTCAGCTGCTAGGTATGATTTTTTTTTGCTTGGTTGGAATCAACTTTGTATTTTGTGCAGGCATGGAGAATTTCATGAAGCAGTTTGTAAATTTTCAACACAATTTTACTCTTAACGATTCCCAGCAGTATGAAACCGCAATTGTGAAGCTAGAAAATGCTTTTTCCTGGACGGATTTTGTGGATGTCCTCAAAGATTATAACTACACTGAATTGTTTGACATTGCAGGATATTTTGGGTATGTGGTTTCAAATACTGATGGTTTGTAAAGTATTAAATGTTTTATTACCTGAATATGTTTTCATAGATATTACAGCACCATCAGCGTTTGCATCAGCAAACTTTATGTGANCCCCCCCCCCCCCCCCCCCCCCCCCCCCCCCCCCCCCCCCCCCCCCCCCCCCCCCCCCCCCCCCCCCCCCCCCCCCCCCCCCCCCCCCCCCCCCCCCCCCCCCCCCCCCCCCCCCCCCCCCCCCCCCCCCCCCCCCCCCCCCCCCCCCCCCCCCCCCCCCCCCCCCCCCCCCCCCCCCTGTTCGTGAGCGTTTGCGTGAGTTTCGTCCACGTCAACAGCCAGAAGCCACCCCCCCCCCCCCCCCCCCCCCCCCCCCCCCCCCCCCCCCCCCCCCCCCCCCCCTTCTGCTGGATTCCAATTTCGATGATGGTATTCTTGAACTTTGGTGGAGTAACTGTACCTCCAGTGATCTACGCAGTTTCGGCAATAATTCTGCTTCCTATCAACAGCTCCCTTAATCCTCTCATCTACTCAAACGCACCGAAAATGCTCTACGATTATGTTCGTGAGCGTTTGCGTGAGTTTCGTCCACGTCAACAGCCAGAAGCTACCCCAGTTGGGTACGAAGTAATTGTGGCAAGCCAAGAAATCCTGGTGGTGGATGAGTTTGAAACTGCTTTGTAAAATAAATTTATGAAAACCTAAAAACCTGATATTCTCTTTATGTTTGATTTACTAATTTTTTCTCCATTACTCTCAAACCGCAAACTGTTTTTGTTAAATATTGACCTGCAACAATAAATTGAAACATTCATTTTTTTTAATTGATGTCTAAAAATGGACATGTCGGGATGCACTTTTGCATACAATAACAAACTCCAAACAATGTAATGTGAGCTATGTATATATTGTTATTCGTAGGTGTACTGCTTTGCTAAAAGGAATTGTGCAACTATGACAAAATGATCCATCTTTACTAAATTTCCCACACTCATCGTCCTTTTATCTGCTTGAGTATAATCAACCCAAGAATAATTGTCGCAATAAAGTGTAAATACGTTTGTGATTTGAACTTTGTTCTCATTTAAGTTTTCTGTAGTAGATTTATTTTGGTATGCAATGAGTATAAGTGCGTTGAAAATACTCGATTCCGGTGCTATTTAACACAATACAGTCACTTCGGACATCGCCATCAAACACAGTTTAGCAACGAAACTAAAGCCGACACTTCCTCTGTTGATTAAAAACATAAAACATAACATTAAGTGTTCAGTTAATCGTAAACCATTGGAATCGTCACGAAAACATTGACGCTCGATCGAATATTTGCTTTGTACAAAAATATGTTTATGGTTGCCATGACTAAGGAAGTTCTTAGTTCAACTTATAATCACTGTTTCCGCGCTTGGGGTTTTGATTACTGTATGCACAGCGGTTGTTTCTGATAAATTATAATCTCTGCTATGTGTCGAATAGCATAATTCTGAAGTCATAAGTTATAGAATTATGCTATTCGACACATATACTTATGATTTCAGAACTATGCTATTCGACACATTTTTTTCAATACGGTTATTAGTTGACTGCTGCAATGACGTTTAATGTAAAACAAAACAAACATCAAATTACTACAGTAATGCTTATAGTCTGCTGCTTGGTCACATTTGTTAGTGTGATCAGTCCAGGCTGCCAAACGCCTATACATCGATTACAGATGACCAGACTAATGAGAAGCATTGTATCGAATCAAGCTTGTGTTCCCAGGATCTCGAAGCGGCATGTTGCATGTGCAGCATAGCGTAGTGAAATAAACGACTGCCATCTTTGTGCTTGCCCCCCCCCCAACTTTGTTCTCATTTAAGTTTTCTGTAGTAGATTTATTTTGGTATGCGATGAGTATAAGTGCGTTGAAAATACTCGATTCCGGTGCTATTTAGCACAATGCAGTCACTTCGGACATCGCCATCAAACACAGTTTAGCAACGAAATTAAAAATGTCCTCGCCACCACCCCCCCCCCCCGAGTTGGAAACAAAGTAATTGTGGCAAGGCAAGATATCCTGGTGGTGGATGAGTTTGAAACTGCTTTGTAAAATATTTTTTTGAAAACCTAAAAACCTAACATTCTCTTTATGCTCCATTTACTCATTTTGTGTTCATTACTCTGAGACCGCAAACTGTTTTTGTTAACTATTGACCTGACACAATAAGATTGCAACATTCATTTCTTTTGAATGGATGTCTAAAAATGGACATGTCGAATTGCAATTTTGCATACAGTACCAAACCACAAACATTGTTATGTGAGCTATGTATATATTGTTGTTCGTAAGTTAACTGCTTTAATTGCTGAAAGGAATTGTGCACCTTTATGACAAAATGATCTATCTTTACCAAATTTCCAACACGTATTGTTCTTTTATCTGCTTGAATATAACCAACCTAAGAATAATTGTCGCAATAAAGTGTAAATACGTTTGTGATTTGAACATTGTGCCCATTTAAGGTTTCTTGGGCAGATTGCTTTTGATATGCCATGAGTATAAGTGCGTTGAAACTACTCGGTTCCGGTACTATTTAACACAATGCAGTCACTTCGGACATTGCCATCACACACAGTTGAGCACCGAAATTAAAAATGTCCCCGCCACCACCAAAAAAGTTGACACGTAGAATAAATGTAAGGCCGACACTTCCTCTGTTGATTAGAAACATAAAAGATAACATTAAGTGTTCAGTTAATCATAAACCATTGGAATCGTCACGAATACATTGACGATCGATCGACCATTTGCTTCATACAAAAATATGTTTATGGTTTCAAAGATTTAGAAGTAAATTCTTTTTTCAACTAATTATCACTGTTTCCGCGCTTGGGGTTTTGATTACTGTATGCACAGCGGTTGTTTCTCATAAATTATAATCCCTGCTATATGTCGAATAGCATAATTTCAAATTCATAGGTTATATCACACAACGTCGGGCGGAAATAGCAGTTGACTGCTGCAATGACGTTTAATGCAAAACAAAACAAACAGGAAATTACTACAGTGATTCTTATAGTCTGCTGCTTGGTCACATTTGTTAGTGTGATCAGTCCAGGCTGCCAAACGCATATGCGTCGATTACAGATGACCAGACTAATAAGAAGTATTGTTCTCTGGATCTCGAACCGGCATGTTGCATATGCAGCATAGCGCAGTGAAATAAACGACTGCCATCTTTGTGCTTGGAGTCGGCCTGACGTGCTATGTTTAGTGAATTTATTTACTTCTTATTGCATGACATGCTTCAAACATCCGGTTTCACATTTTGCAGGCCGTCGTGCCGAGAGATTACCATTTAAACGCGTTTAATTTTAATGCAATATTTATGTTACTACTAAAAAAGAAACGTGTAAATTTGTAAATGATTGTTAATTTCAATTTTGCATACACTTAAGCTACAAATGCAATGTATTCCACATACTGCATTTTTTCTAACAAGAACACAGACAAAAATTTCATTTACTAACAAGAACACAGACAAAAATAAATCATTTGGTTTGAAGTATTGAAGGCATCCCCCCCCCCCCCCCCCCCCCCCCCCCCCTTTACTAACAAGAACACAGACAAAAATAAATCATTTGGTTTGAAGTATAGAAGGCATTTGGATATGTTCGACAAAAATTGCTTGGAGCATTACGTTGTTTGTTTCGGTAATTTTGTGTGTTCTTCTTCGCGAGTCGAGTGTACAATAAACATACAGTAACCCCCCGCCAGTGTTTACGTCACCCCCCCCCCTCCGCGCTTGGGGTTTTGATTACTGTATGCACAGCGGTTGTTTCTCATGCTAATGCTCCCCCCCCCCTGTAAATTTGTAAATGATTGTTAATTTCAATTTTGCATACACTTAAGCACATAATGCATTTTTTCTAACAAGAACACGCCCCCCCCCCCCCCCCCCCCCCCCCCCCCCCCCCCCCCCCCCCCCCCCCCCCCCCCCCCCCCCCCCCCCCCCCCCCCCCCCCCCCCCCCCCCCCCGACTGGTTTTAAACGGTCAATGGCACTGTATCTTGTAGCCCATTATTTTCAGGACTAAAGTACTTAAAGCTTAAAATGGACAGTCATAGGGAGTGTTTGGTGTGCGTCATTGCGAACAATAGCAAAACTGCAGTCGCGTAATAAACTAAGCACCCTTTCATGCGAATATCGATGCCAGTTTGTCGTAGTCGGTGGCAAATCCCGCATTGCTTCTTGTTGTTTTGACAAAAACGGGATTGGTTTATGTAGTTGGCTCGTGCCAAACTCCACGGTCAACTGAACGTGCCAAACTCCACGGTCAACTGAAGAACAGTTCCTTAGAAAAACATACTCTTAGGAAGAACACGCGTGAGTTTCACAAATATTCTAGACCGCCCCATCACAATATCCCACGACTCCCCCCCCCCCAAACTCCACGGTCAACTGAAGAACAGTTCCTTAGAAAAACATACTCTGCGGAAGAACACGCGTGAGTTTCACAAATATTCTAGACCAACCCATGATAATATCCCCCCCCCCCGTTGTAGTGTCCCAGTTTTATCGCATTGCCGTTGCCCGTTGCAGAGTTTATTGTTTTACTTGTAGGAAATGGTCACAGCGAATTAACTCCTTTTTCCCGATCATTGTAATGCAAGACATATAAGCGCCCCAATCTAACGATTTAACATATACATAGAATGATATAGAATGGAATAGAGATAACTGCGAAGTAGCACCGGACTAGTAAATTTGTTGTTATTGTTGTTTGATTATCTCATTTATCTGTGAATAAATGTAAAAAGAAAGGTTTGCTGCCGATCAGAGTACACAAGCAATAGCTGTTAAGGAACTTCCGATAGTCAGTCCCAATCTTTCGCGTACCCGTGAAAACGGAACGTGACACCTGGGGGCTCGTCCGGGATCTGACGGAAAAACGTGAAGTTGAACACTAACCCCTGTAAGATAGGCAATGGCGTCTACAAGCCAGCATATGGAGGTTGGAAAGCAACTAGGGTATGTTGACGAGGAGTTACGCGAGTACCTGCGGGAGCCCCCCCCCCCCATGAACGTGAAGAGCGAAGGGCTAATCGTGAGGCTGAGCAGAAAAGACGTGAAGAGGAGGCTAAGCAGAAAAGACGCGAAGAGGAGGCTTACAGAAAAAACGTGAGATCGAGCAAAGAAACCTTGAGGTCAAAAGAGAACAACGGCAACAAAACTGCGCTATGGAGCACGAGCTGGCTATGAAAAAGCTTGAACTTGAGCTTGAAGCTATGAACCGCTGTACAAAAAAAAGAAGAAAGTCGGCCTAGATCGTGTCCACCTGGTGGAAGATGAGCAAGAGCGCATTCCAGAACCAATGAATAAAATGCTTGTGACAACTGCTGTTGAAAGGACGGAAATCTGCGATTCAGTGGCAAAACGTCAAATCGCTAGACGAGCAACAAGCGACGGAGCAAAACGACACGATGCAAACGAAGACCGGCAGGCAAGACGCAGAGCTGTCGCAGGAGCATCCAATATGCAATTGCCTACAGAAGAGGGATGCGGGATTGTTGCTTCAATACAAAACACGACAGAGAAAAGCGCCATATCAAAGAAAGTCGTCGATGTGCAAGATCAAGAATTGGTTCAGAATCGCCCTAGTGTTGAGTTGCAAATGCTGGATGAGAAACAGTCTATTTCTTCATTGCAACAAATTCTCGAGGAATCAACTGATGTCAGTCTAGGTTTAGCGCCGACCATTGAGTGCAACTTTCAAAGCACATTTATCCCTGTCCTGCCGTGCATCACAACCGACCTACAGATGGAACAACCAATGCAGTCAGGTGACCAATTTGCGGAATCATCTTTCCGAGATGCCAAGCCATGTTACTTCCGGGAGATTTCCACACGTTGTCCAAGTGCAGAAGTAAGCAGAAAGAAAGCAATAAAGGAAAACATTGGATAGAGGAAGCAATACCTTCAGGATGCAAGGACATTGACTGTCGGGTGCCACTAATGAGTTGTGGGAACATTTGTGCTGGACTTTTTTCTTGTTAGAAGAAAATCTTTTCCTGTTAGAAGAAAATCTCCTTTTAAAAACGGGGTTGTGTCACAAATATTCTAGACCAACTCATGATAATATTCCACGACCCAATTACCACGCATCAAGGTGGTTGAATTTAGCATACCTTATTGGCTACAAAACACAAACAAACTGAGATAAAGTTAAATGGTTTTCACAGGCTACCCCCCCCCCAACATATTGGTTCCAAAACACGAACGAATCAAGATAAATTTAAACGGTCTCACGAAGTTGCAGTCAGAAAATGATCGCGAAGTTTCAGCCCCCCCCCCACGCATCAAGGTGGTTGAATTTAGCATACCTTATTGGCTACAAAACACCAACAAATTCAGATAAAGTTAAATGGTTTTCACAGGCTGACTTGGATTTGCAGTCCGAAAGTGCTCGCAAAGATTCATTTCATTAAGGTTATCAAAACCGAAATAACATTAAATTTATTTCTGTAAACACGACCGTTAACGCAATACAAGCACTTCGCTGTTACCATAACATATTGGTTCCAAAACACGAACGAATCAAGATAAATTTAAACGGTTTTCACAAACCAACTCGGAGTTGCAGTCAATGATCGCGAAGTTTCACGGTTTTCACAAACCAACTCGGAGTTGCAGAAAATGATCGCGAAGTTTCATATTGTTGAGGTTAGTGAAACGGAAGTGACAAGCAAACATCATGTTTATTTTAATGGACACGACAGTTCATGCAATAGAACACTTGCTTTACTCTATCCCTGTGCCTCTTAAGCGGGGTTCGATCGAACCCCAGGGGTTCGGCAACGCCGAATTAGGCGTTCGACGAAGGTTTTTTGAAGTACATTACAAATGCTCTGCCGTTGAAGCGACAAAATAGTTCACTTTCTGTATACCTTGTTAGCACTAATACACGAACAAACAGAGATAAAATTGAGTTGTTTTCACTAACCAACTTGGAATAGCAGTCAGAAAACAGCTTGCAAACTTTCAGCATCTTGAGTTTAGCGATACGGAAACGACAAGCCAACATCTTATTTTCGTGGGCACGAGCGTTAACACGACAGAATAGGTCTCTTTCAGTATACCTTGTTGGCTTCAAAATGCGAACGAACTGTGATAATATTCCCCCCCCCCGCCAACATCTTATTTTCGTGGGCACGAGCGTTAACACGACAGAATAGGCCTCTTTCAGTATACCTTGTTGGCTCCAAAATGCGAACGAACTGTGATAATATCGAACGGTTTTCACGGATTAACTTGGAATTGAAACGGGTCACACAACTTGAGTAGGTTCACGTTGGTGGAACAGAAATTAAATTGTGCTTTACTTTGCAGGTATTAAGCGATAGAAGGGGGGTGCTTTAGAACTACGATATGGGATCAAAAACACAAACAAACTAGGATAAACGTTTTTTTGCAAACCAAGTGGGAATTACGGTCGGCAATTTCTTGCAAAATGCTGTTTGTTTCACTTATCAGATGGCATAAGTAACTATCTCTCAAACACGGTCGGATTTAAGTAAAATTAAATGGTTTTCTCAAGTCAACAAACTGCTGGCCAAGTTTCAAGTTGTTGCCAAAAGTTAAACGTAAACGAAATACATACGTTCTTAATATGTGCGAAATTGGGCTGTTTGCTTTACATAGGAAAATCTCTTTTGATATAACTAACTGGCTATATAACGCGAAGGTGTTGAGATAAAATTCAACGTATTTCAAAGGAAGAAAAAGTCAAAAACTGCCACCAAAATTACGGTCTTATAGGATGAGCGAAAAGAAAATTAAAAACTAAAAACTCACAGTTTTCACAAGCCAAGTTATAATTGTAGTCTGCAACAACTTACAAAGTTCCCCCCCCCCAATTACGGTCTTATAGGATGAGCGAAAAGAAAATTAAAAACTAAAAACCACAATTTTCAAAAGCCAAGTTATAATTGTAGTCTGCAACAACTTACAAAGTGGTAGTTAAATCCGATAAAACTTTATCTATTTTCAGTTTCAAATTTCAGTTTATGGCGATCAGTTAACCGGAAATAAAAAGTGAAATGTTGATGCTGCATTGTAACGGTATCTAAATTGATTGCAGCAATAAAAATGTGCTTACATTGATATATTTTGGAAATAAAAATTTACGATCTTGGAAATTTCGTTTTGAAATATATGATTGACATTTCCATGTATGTTGTTCCGTCCCCCCCCCCAGTTAACCGGAAATAAAAAGTGAAATGTTGATGCTGCATTGTAACGGTGTCTAAATTGATTGCAGCAATAAAAATGCGCTTACATTGATATATTTTGGAAATAAAAATTTACGATCTTGGGAATTTCGTTTGGAAATATATGATTGACATTTCCATGTATGTTGTTCCGCATCAAAAATT
>QLIY01002227.1:0-14167 GCA_003260075.1 Phallusia mammillata | reverse complement strand
CGATTATTATAGCTTTTGTCTAAGTGGAAACAATGTAGTAGTAATACAGTAACAATTTTAAATTTTTCACTTTTTTCATAGGAACTTGACTTGGTAAAGACTTGGCCTCTTTTTCTTGTCACCATTTGTGCAATCATTTTGATGGGATGTAGCTCATTTGCTCATATGTTTCATTCCAGGTTTGACCTTGATTATAAAAATATGTGTTGCCCATAGATTTTGTACACACACTTCTGTGTGAAAGCTTTTACTATGATAGGGTCAAAAAACTGTTGAATTGGGTGTAACACTATTGTTGACTTTTATAACATGAAATAGATATCGGGAATAAATATTGCATGTTAATTGTATTTAATGTGTGTAGATCTTGTTTTTACCATCGCTCGTGGTTTTTGATTGATTACATCGGTATTACTGCATTTGCATTTGGTTCAACAGTGACACACTTTTTTGCATGTGCTGAAGTATCATATTACAATAGGTATGTTTCTTTTAATTCTATGAGTTGAAATATGTATGTTTAAAATATACCTATTTATCCAGTTGGATGTGTTAATCCACTAAATTTGTCACCGCAAAAGGGGCTATGCTTACTATTTGTGTTTTGTAAACAATGTGTTGGGCTAATCCATCTTATTGGACTTTTTCTAAGAAGAACTTGTTCTGAAATGTAAACATCCAGAAATGATTATCGTTTTTGTGTGAGTAATGTAAACATTAAAACACTGGTAAAACAACTGTTTGTATAAACGTGCATGAGCAGCTGTTGATGATAAACTTAGATTTTTATGTCATGACTGGCCTTTCTATAGATCTTGCTTACTTGTAATATTTGACATTATATGCTAATTTGACATTACCTTTACTAGTTGTTTACCATGTGGCTAATAACATAATTTGTGACTGTTTTGGACCGAAATGTTTATGTGCAATAAAATGACAAAGATTTTGTAATTTTAGTCTTGGCTGGTACAACCTGGTTATTTTGACACTTATCTGTTGTGCTGGATACCTGTGCTTTACAATATCAAAAGTTGGTAAAGTGACAGTTGATAAAGCTCGGAGTCTAAAATTGTGGTCAAATGGTTTGGGATATTTTCATGGTTTGTTGCCACTGTTCAACAGGTGGGATGATTTTATTTAGCAAATAAACAGGCATTTTAAAGTTAAATTGATTGCCATGTAGATTTTACATTTCTGAGGATCCAGTCATTTATTACCACAAAGTACACATACTTTGCATGTTATTTGCTCCAATTTGGTATGCTGCAGACATACCCCAAAAATATTGGCCTGGTCGGTTTGATATAGTTGGTGAGTACTGAGTAGTTGGTTAGCCATAAAGTTTTAATTGTACGAAAAAAGCTTACTGTTATGCCATTGCAACAATTACTTTTGCAAAAATCCGAAAGTTTTGTATTGTTTGGTAGGGCACTCACATCAAATTTTTCATGTGTTTGGTGCTTTAGCCTGCTACTTTGACATTCAAGCAGTCTATAGTGATGTGACGCGTCCAAATGGACATTGGGCTGCACTTGAAACTCAGGTAAGATTTATTTTAATGTAAAACAGGTCCACTTGCATTTTTTTAATTGATAAAAAAGACAGTAACTATTTTTTAATATTTGGTAGGGTGATTATCCATCTCTACAGTTGATTGGTACATTTTCATTTTTACTCCTCACCTTTTGCTTTTGTTTATTCCGCTACTGTCTGAAGTTTATCCCACCGTTGGGAGAATGTCAAAGGTCCAACCAATGTATTTGTGCCTCATTCTGTTCTTTTAATATCACTGAACTGTTGCAAGACAGTAAATCGAAAATTGATCAGGAAAATACTAAACTTTTGTAGCAAAACCAGTTGTAGAGATGTGTGAGTTTTTTTTGTCATGTTTTTGTTTAATGATCCCACAAAATTTGTATTTTTATCTCGCTTGTTTTTTTTCTTCAACACAGATATACATTTGTTTTTACTAATGTTATTATGCAATTATATTGTGCCTATTTTGGTACTATTAGTAAAATGTAAACGCAGCCGTTAATTTTGTACCAATCAATGTTGTACACAATCTTTTTTATGCAATTTGTTCAATACTTTTTAGGGTTACTATTCCCGTACTTTTATGATTTTACTGATTGACAAATTTCTGTGTCTAAATATTTAACCACTCAGGTTTTCTAATGCAAATTTTAATAATGTATGTACAATGAATATGCATGCTTGTTTAAACAATTGTACGTGTTTAGTTTTACAAAGTCTATCCTTATCCTTTTTTTTAATCAAAGTACAGTAATTATGGGTCCCCTTCCCTGAAGGGGACACATATTGTTTTTGTCCGTATTTTTTTTTCTTTTTTCTGTCTAACGCTGGTTTGTTATACGCGTTTGGTCAAGAAAGAGTGTTGCAAATTTATTCAAATTTGGATAGATGTTAGTTATTTATCCAAATTTGATCCTCCTGAAGTTTGACCCCCAATGACCCAACAGTTCACCCAAAGGCCCCCAAAACGTATTTTTTTAAAAACGGTTGTTATGACTGAAGTGCATGAGCTAGGAGTTTTATGCTTTGTTGTATGGTGCAATGTAAGGTATTTTAAAGAATTTTGTACCTAAAAAAATGATTTACCCATTTTCACCCCTAAACCCCACAATATTCGTTTCTGTCTTACCCTGGTTTGTTAAACGCGTTTGGTCAAGAAAGAGTGCTTCAAATTTATTCAAATTTAGACAGATAACAGTCATTGATCCAAATTTGATCCTTCTGAAGTTTGACCCCATACGACCTTGCGGTTCACCCACAGGCCCCAAAAACATTTTTTTCTGAAAACGGCTGTACTGACTAAAGTACATAATCAGGGAGTTTCATGCTTTGTTGGTTGGTTTATTGTAAGGTATGCCAAATAATTTTGAAACGAAATTTTTGAAACTTATTGGATTTGCCCATTTTTCACTCTTTAAACCCCTAAATAATCGGTTTTAGTTTTAGGCCAGAAATACAAGCCGAAATTTTTGAAAATTGTACCAATTGTTTGTGCAGGGTATTCGTTTAGTATTTAAAATTTTGCCAGTTACCTTTACAGCCCATAATATGTGTACACTATTAGTCAGATATAAGTCCCAAGGGAGGAATTCACCAGTTTACAATTAAGGCGGCAGAGCGGGAGTGCTCAGCTTGGCGTCTGGACAGACGTTTTACGAGACAGTCATTTGGGTGATTAGAACTCCGCTGTTTTTTTGTGCAGCTATGCTGTGTCGTTTTATAAAGTTATCACGCACATTTTCAGTTTTGGCGAAAGTTTCACACCTAAGGCGCAATTTCAACTCGATAATTAAGAATTTTTCTGCATAACGTAGCTTTTTTTTATTTTAGACAAATCAATTCAAGAATCAATACTTTAGTCATGTATAAATTAGGCAAAACGGTGTTGTTGGACTGCATGCTGTTAAAAACGATGCCAAAAGGTCATTAAACGGTCGTTTTTGTGAAACGAAGTTAAGTGAAAAACAAGTTGTTATGTATACCTTTGTAGCAAACGACTTTTCAATTTATAGTGTCTAATACAACAGTTAAGGCTTTCTAGGAAAATTTGTGTTTAAAAACTGACCTTAAACAACAATATCAAGGTCACAGCAAGAGATTAAATTGAAAGTATTTTTCCCATTCTTTTTTACTGTTTTTTTTGTAATTATATGACAATAATGATGCAAAAAGAATACGGACAAAAACTTTTAAGTTGAGTTAATGCTTAGTGAAAAATTTGTCGTCGAGAATCTAAAAATAACCGCAACATTTGTTTACCGTAAACACGCGTGTGGGGACCCATTCGTTTTTGCTTGCAAAAACAATCATATATGTTGATCAAATGATGTGTATAGTAAATTGGTAAATATGATATAGAATATATAAAATGGAAGTATATCAGAAAGCCACTTTTCTAGTTAAAAAATATATTGGCTTTCTTGTTTTGTTTGTATGTTAGTTGATTTTGTTTCTGATATTATGGTTACTTTTTAAACCACAAGTTGACAACAATTATATGCTTGCTGTTTCACATACTTGCTTGTGTCATTAAAAAAATTTGTGTGTGGACACTCTAAATCAGGGGTGGGGAACCTGCGGCCTGCTTGCCTTTTTAATGTGGCCCCCGTCACAATATATTAAAGTCTACAACATAGCATCACAAAAAGAAACAAAAAAAAATGTTTATGTACAAATATTTCCTTGAAATGACTCGTACATTATTGGTAATTTATTTCCAATATCTTCCCATTCCACATTATGACGTCAAACTTCCATAAAAAATGCTACACATTCAACCACTTGCTATATTTGTGATGTAACAGTCACTCGATTACATTTTCTTAACAAATTATTTGCCATGTGGTGTTAGTTTTAAATTGATTTTAGTGCTAGTAGCGTGCGATCCTTAGAAAACATATTTTTAGAAAAAAAAAGACAGATCGATAATAGAGCTAGAGGTTTTCCAGAAAGAATGGACAAACTATTTTTTAGTAAAAATAAGTGATAAACTGGTATGCCTTGTTTGTTGCAAACATGTAGCAGCAAAGAAAAAATCAAATGTGGAGCGATAAAATATAAAACCACTTGCGTGCTTTGGGTATTTTTACACGGAATTTGAAAGTAAGAAAATATTTGGCCCGCCCGAAAATGTTGTGCAATTCATGCGGCCTGCAGTAGTAAGTAGGTTCCCCACTCCTGCTCTAAATGGATAATTTCTGGGTTTGCGTGAAAATTGCCAAATCATTGGCACTCTATGCAGATGTTAAACAGTGACGGTGGGTGTTCCTCATTTGTTATTGTTTGCATAAACGATCATTTATGTGCAGAATGGCACCTAAATGTTTTATGCTTATAACAACCCCTTTGTTGAGCTACCCACCCCAATGCAGTTCCATCGGTTGTTGTTTAACTTGATTATTTTTTTAAATTTGAACCTGATATCTTTGATGTGGTTCGAGTTTCCCTGTGTTGAAGCAATGTAACCTAAGTGAAACCACAATCATAGGAGTAAGGTACTTCCCTTTTTAATTTGGTTCTTTTAACCATAAACCCAAATTCTTACAATTATTGTGTATATTTATTAACATAGTTGACCACATATGCATTTAAGAAATAACTATCACATTCTGTTTGTTTAAAGTTTAGGTTAAACAGCAACTTGGTTTTTTATGAACGCTTGTAACACAAATGATAACTGCTCTGCCATTGGTGTTTAATTTTAAAACAACATATTTACCTTGCACATTTTTTTAACTGTTGCATTAATATATCACTATAATGCAAGGAGCTAAAAATGTTGTTTTGACTTTGTTTGTAAAGTGTTGTGTTTACTTTGCTAATATCATTTTGTTGATATTAATGCATTAGTTGCTGTGAAAAATTTTAATTTTTAATCAATTTTCGAAATTTTTGTTTTGTTTCAATTTCAGATGTTTGTTATAAACTCAGTCAAACTTTTGTCATTTTAACGAAGTGTGTTAACTTGGTTATTAATCTTCAAATCTGTTTAACACATTTTCAGCTTCTCAGAAAGATCTTTACAAAATTATTTTTTCTGGAAAAAAGTGCTCTTGTTTGATACAGATATAAAAAAATAACATGCTAAAGTAGAAAAGGGGTTTGTTTGTATATTTGCAATTTATATGTGGTTTGCACATCATATACATTTTTTTATCGTATCTACCATAGATTGCATTTGCAGTGGAAGCACATTTTTTTATCTAAATGTCACTGGAGCTGTACAGTTTGCTGGTATTTTATAACATAATTGTTTCTGCAAATAGATACGGATCCTTACCCATATATGTTTATTTCTAAATTGATGGTATTAATAGGTGCAATAATTTTTATCTTTGAAAAAGAGAAATTGCTCAAAACTATAAATTGCGGTTGTTAAATCGACTTAACATTGAAAACTTCTGTCAACATAATTTCTGCAGTAACATTGTTTCTTGACCAAAACGAGATTGATAAATCGCGATACAAAAAAACGCTTCAGCGTTTTAAAATAGCATAAAACTTGTTTAAAAACGTTTTTCATCGGCGACAAACCAAAGTACATTGTGACACTTAACCTCATTCTGATGCAACCGACGTAAATTGTCAGCGGCAAAGAACGTCACATCACAATGTAATGTTTGTTTTTGTTGTTGATTCCCGACGTCGCAACCCAAACAAAGTGATTAAAATTTGGGTACTGGACCGAACGTTGTTGGTATTTTATGAACCCTATTTTGGTTGCTTATTATTAAATAAAGTACGAAAAATACCTAAATCTTCAAGGGGTAAGCAGTTAGCTTACAGCAGTAGTTCTCAAACTGTGCGTCGTTTTAATTTTCCAAGGGCGTCGCAGAATAATTCTGTTTCGTGACTTTTTGTTGTTGTATGAATATAATACACAACTTTAATAATAATTATCCTCATTAACTTTTATTTGCTGGTGCATCGCAAGTCCAGAAAACTTTTCCCGAGGCGTCCCAACAAAGAAGTTTGAGAACCACTGGCTTACAGCAGGGGTGGGCAACCTTTCTTACTGTAGGGCCAATTATAAATGTCAAAATTGGGACGCGGGCCGCACATGTGCATAACACAAAGTGATTTTGCTTTGTTTCTTACCAAATATGCTCAACTGCAAATATAATTCGTATTTGATTCTAGCCACATTTTGCCAGATCGCAGAAAACTAGCATCAGGCGCATTATTCATCTCAAAAATATGTAACAATTGGACTCGTTTGCCAGTACTTTTGAAATCCAACCGTCTCTGCGGGCCGCACAACCTTTAATGAAGGGCCGCATGCTGCCCGCAGGTTGCCCACCCCTGGCTTACAGCATTGAAAACTGAAAAGGGTCCGCAAAGCCAAAGAGGTTGAGAACCACTGGTCCAGACAACCCAAGATCAAAAAAACAAACACAACCCAAGATAATGATCTATGCACAGTTAATGCGCGAAGAATGCATTTAATTGAAAGATTTTCTATTGTTTTAAAAATTAAGTCACAATTTCAATTTAAACACTAGGCCTATATCAGGGGTGCACAACATTCTTGCTACGACGGCCGCATCGCACACACTTATTTGACCAACGGCCGCCATTTACCTGCTTTAAAAAATTACTGATGTAAAGAAATTGGTTTATATATTTATATACCATCTAATGTCGCCCATAAAGCCCAGATTAATTTCTGCGGATTGCACAGATTGAGCTACACAGTATGAAGATCAGTCTTAATTGTTTATGATGTCATATTCTATATTGTGAAACTTGTGGTACCTGTTTTGTTCGCGTTATTTGCACACAATAGGCGTAAAAAAGGCTGATGCTTATGGCTACTGGGTTGGAAATACTCGTTTTAGTACCACAAAAACTGTTTGGAGCAGTTTAAAAGTCAAATATTTAGCAAAAGAGTTTTATTTTGGTCACGGCTGCCAGTACATATACTTTAAAAAAAACATGTTCACGGCCGCACAAATTCGCCTCTTCGGCCGCNTTAACGAAGTGTGTTAACTTGGTTATTAATCTTCAAATCTGTTTAACACATTTTCAGCTTCTCAGAAAGATCTTTACAAAATTATTTTTTCTGGAAAAAAGTGCTCTTGTTTGATACAGATATAAAAAAATAACATGCTAAAGTAGAAAAGGGGTTTGTTTGTATATTTGCAATTTATATGTGGTTTGCACATCATATACATTTTTTTATCGTATCTACCATAGATTGCATTTGCAGTGGAAGCACATTTTTTTATCTAAATGTCACTGGAGCTGTACAGTTTGCTGGTATTTTATAACATAATTGTTTCTGCAAATAGATACGGATCCTTACCCATATATGTTTATTTCTAAATTGATGGTATTAATAGGTGCAATAATTTTTATCTTTGAAAAAGAGAAATTGCTCAAAACTATAAATTGCGGTTGTTAAATCGACTTAACATTGAAAACTTCTGTCAACATAATTTCTGCAGTAACATTGTTTCTTGACCAAAACGAGATTGATAAATCGCGATACAAAAAAACGCTTCAGCGTTTTAAAATAGCATAAAACTTGTTTAAAAACGTTTTTCATCGGCGACAAACCAAAGTACATTGTGACACTTAACCTCATTCTGATGCAACCGACGTAAATTGTCAGCGGCAAAGAACGTCACATCACAATGTAATGTTTGTTTTTGTTGTTGATTCCCGACGTCGCAACCCAAACAAAGTGATTAAAATTTGGGTACTGGACCGAACGTTGTTGGTATTTTATGAACCCTATTTTGGTTGCTTATTATTAAATAAAGTACGAAAAATACCTAAATCTTCAAGGGGTAAGCAGTTAGCTTACAGCAGTAGTTCTCAAACTGTGCGTCGTTTTAATTTTCCAAGGGCGTCGCAGAATAATTCTGTTTCGTGACTTTTTGTTGTTGTATGAATATAATACACAACTTTAATAATAATTATCCTCATTAACTTTTATTTGCTGGTGCATCGCAAGTCCAGAAAACTTTTCCCGAGGCGTCCCAACAAAGAAGTTTGAGAACCACTGGCTTACAGCAGGGGTGGGCAACCTTTCTTACTGTAGGGCCAATTATAAATGTCAAAATTGGGACGCGGGCCGCACATGTGCATAACACAAAGTGATTTTGCTTTGTTTCTTACCAAATATGCTCAACTGCAAATATAATTCGTATTTGATTCTAGCCACATTTTGCCAGATCGCAGAAAACTAGCATCAGGCGCATTATTCATCTCAAAAATATGTAACAATTGGACTCGTTTGCCAGTACTTTTGAAATCCAACCGTCTCTGCGGGCCGCACAACCTTTAATGAAGGGCCGCATGCTGCCCGCAGGTTGCCCACCCCTGGCTTACAGCATTGAAAACTGAAAAGGGTCCGCAAAGCCAAAGAGGTTGAGAACCACTGGTCCAGACAACCCAAGATCAAAAAAACAAACACAACCCAAGATAATGATCTATGCACAGTTAATGCGCGAAGAATGCATTTAATTGAAAGATTTTCTATTGTTTTAAAAATTAAGTCACAATTTCAATTTAAACACTAGGCCTATATCAGGGGTGCACAACATTCTTGCTACGACGGCCGCATCGCACACACTTATTTGACCAACGGCCGCCATTTACCTGCTTTAAAAAATTACTGATGTAAAGAAATTGGTTTATATATTTATATACCATCTAATGTCGCCCATAAAGCCCAGATTAATTTCTGCGGATTGCACAGATTGAGCTACACAGTATGAAGATCAGTCTTAATTGTTTATGATGTCATATTCTATATTGTGAAACTTGTGGTACCTGTTTTGTTCGCGTTATTTGCACACAATAGGCGTAAAAAAGGCTGATGCTTATGGCTACTGGGTTGGAAATACTCGTTTTAGTACCACAAAAACTGTTTGGAGCAGTTTAAAAGTCAAATATTTAGCAAAAGAGTTTTATTTTGGTCACGGCTGCCAGTACATATACTTTAAAAAAAACATGTTCACGGCCGCACAAATTCGCCTCTTCGGCCGCAGGTTGTGCACCCCTGCACTATATGATGTTTACTGTTGCATTGTGGGTAAAATACAGATCGAGTATGAATTAATAGCGCTGTAGTTCGCGTTTTAAAGAGAGAGTGTGTAGCTACTCCCTGGTTCAGTGTTCTCATTGGTTTAGAGTTTACTGGATTACGTAAAAGCGATATATGCTGCCTGATTTAATCAAGAATACAACTGAAAGTTCAAGTTCGGCTTCGTGTCTCAGACAGCGTTCAACCAGTTAAAGCAGACGGGACGATGACATATCAATAACCGAGGTATTACCATTGGTATTTCTTGTGGCATTTGGAGTAAATATTGACGCCGTCGAGGTAAACGCTACAATAGTAGGTATAAAACATTCCAAATAACGAATAGTTCACACTTCACACAGTCTTCTCGGACTTGTTTTGGTTGTAGAGTTAAGCTGTATTCCCGTCCGAGTATTTTTTTTAGACATTTTGTCTTGTACTTTGCGGTTACACGTATTTATGTCATCGCCGTCAATGTTCATGCTTTTCGAAAATAATCTTAGGTGCATAAGGTAAATAGCGACATTTTTGCTTTTAATTCAGTTGTTACTGGATTATGGGAATCGGTAGCCTATATGTTGTCGGATTTATTCAAGAACACAACTGAAAGTTCAAGTTCGGCTTTATGTCTCAGACAGCGTTCAACAAGCTTCAGCAGAGAGGACTAGCAACCATTAATATTCGAGGCATTTGAGTTGAGTTGAGTTGAGTTTATTTCGCCGGTGATACAAATCGTAGCAGCACAATTGCACTAAAATATTCACCAAGCCGGAAATAGCTGCGCAACGTTGGGACGTTATAAAGCGCGACAAAGGTAAGGGCACAATTGGTGGAAAGATGATAAACGCGCTGCAGCTACACCGTTACTAATAGCGTTATGTGGCAGGGACTCACAACGGAGGGTGAGGTTGGCGCATTGGGACATCAAGACTGGGGGGAAAACGTTGGTGGAACCAGCCAGGTTGGGACCTAATCTAACCACCCGTGTTAGGGAAAGAGGGTGGGGTTCAACAGGAAAAGAAACCACCAANTTCCTGTGGCGTTTGGAGTAAATATCTATAGACGCCAATATCAAACTACGCAAAAAATGTAGTACAGCCAGTAACAAATTAATAAGCTAGCCCAGTGGTTATGAAAGTTTTTTCCTGTTTCTCCCTTACAAATTAAAATATCGCGAATTCCTCCCCAGCCGAAATCACAAAAAGGCACCAGTCACTGCAGTTACAGCAGCGTACCCTTGTGTATTTTAGATATTTCTTGTGGTACCGTTTTTAATGTGTGAAATCAGTTATAATTGTCAATCTTCTCAATTATATTTTCACAACGGTCCCTTTGCCATAAAAGACATATACAGGCCCTGCATGATTTTTTTAACACGGGGACCACCAACTTTTAACAATAAGTGAAGACGGGAGGTTTTGGACTATTGGCTGCAGCGCGTGCAAAAGTTCAGGTTGTGATTTGTGTGAAATATTCGTTTTTTCGGCTATTTCATATTTATTCTTAATATTGGCTGCAAACGCTGCTCCAATGCAGCGTGCAAAAGTATTACGTGCAATTCGTGTGAAATATTGCATTTTATCAATATGGTCTGCTGCATTGTTTATATTGGCTGCAAGTGCTGCTCTTATGCAACAGTGCAAAAAGTGTAACGGTGCAACTCATGTGAAATACGTTTTATCTATATGGTCTGCTACAAGTTCAACAAATACATAAGCTGTTGCTGCCAGGCATAGTATCAAGTCTATAGAGCTCTTCTGACAAAAGTATTTTTATTCCGACTAATAAAATACTTTTTATCGGAATAAAAATACTTTTGCCAGAAGAGCTCTATAGACTTGTTCAACAAATACGTTCACAAACTTTTCCTTCAGAACAGTAGATACTCGCTTTAGGTGTAGCGCGTCCAGGGACGTTGCGCTGCTATTTCTAGCTTGGTGATTATTTTTAGACAATTTTTGTTGCTACGTTTTCTTCACCATGCTATAAACTCAACTCAGAATTAAAACATGAACGTGCCCTGCACCAATACTAATTGCTATGTAGATTACGGGGTGGAGGCCAATTTGTTGTAAAATGCTGCACACGTTTGGGACCCTCTTGAAATTAGGTTACAAAAATCTGTTGCCAGTATGGCAGATGGTGTATGTGGATATAGCCGTGACATGCATTGGCAACACATGGGACAGTCACCTTTCTAGTTTTATACTGTATATTACATAAATTAAGTGACTTCATTTAATGGGTCCTTATGCCAGCAGCAGACCCTACTTAAGCAAAACGGCAGCTTTATTGACAGAAATGAAAACATCTGCAAAACGCAATCATAAAAACTGACAAACATAGCCTCAATTGGTTGCAATCACTTCTTTCCAGATTTCTTTATTCCTCCTTGTGCTTAAAACAGAATAGTTTATGCATTATTTGGTTTCAACCCTCAGTATTTTTTTTAAGAAACATACTTAATGGCCCCTTTTTCGCAGCTTTTGATTTGAGTTCTGCAAGTTTTTTGGCTTCCTCTTTTTGTTTGTCTTTAAAGGCTTTATCGTCGTCATCCATTTCAGTCTGATTCTTCTTTGGTTGTTTTAAAGGTTTCTTTTTTCCACCTTTATCATAAAAGATATATCTTAAAATACATTATCTGGAGCAGTGGTTCTCAACCAGGGCCTGTGACACCCACTGTGTTCTGGGGGGCACAGGTTAATATCTGTTAAAGTATTTAAAGCTGAAATTTATACTGAATTCCAATCTGGGCTGCCATTTTAATTTTTTCAGGGGGACACAGTCCTTACAGGGTTACTTGAAGTGGGACGTGAGGCCAAAAAGTTACTTTTAGGGGGCTACGGTCCACAAAAGGTTGAGAGCCACTGATCTAAAGTATAAGTACTATTTCAAGAGAAATAAACATGAAACTTCAGCAACACTTTTAAGCCAATATACCACCTTGTCTTCCAGACATTTTGCTTGCAATCAAATTGTATCACACGTTTAAAACTGGTGAGCAAGAGAAATGTTAAGATTTTTTCTTCTGCGAGTTGGAAACCCTAGCTATCGTAAGTCAACCTAATTGAAACTGTAGACAATAACACTAAAAAACAATTAACAAAAACAAATGTGCAGATATGGCATACAAAAAACTTACATAAAACTATTGTATGAAAGATCTATAGGAATAGCTTTAATAATTTTGCAATATGTTTTAAACCATATTACCATGTTGAACATTTACAATAGTTATTTCACGATTCAAAACACTGACATGTAATCTTTTATATAAAAACAATGAAAAGCTAATTAATTGCAAGAAGTTCAACATCAAAAATAAGAGTTGCATTTGCAGGAATTAAACCAGGAAATCCTTTTGGTCCATAGGCATAGTCTGGTGAACAAGTTAATTTGGCTCTCTGATTCTTAGACATTTTCATCACTCCTTCATCCCATCCTTTTATAACTTGACCCTTTCCAATCGTAAACACGAATGGTTGGTCGCGATCTCTTGATGAGTCAAACTTTGTTCCATCAATTAGTGTCCCAGTGTAATGAACAGTAACACTTTGCCCAATTTTGGGAAATGTTGCATTATCACCAGGTTTTAAAACTTCAGTTTGAACTCCCATTTTAAAATTCGTCTTTCTGTAGGCTAAATTAGATGTATCATTTTTTTCAGTTTAAGACTTGTATAGTAGAACTTAAGTAACAAATATAAAAATTGACATGTACACAGTTATATTACCATTTTACACTGCTTTGTTGCGCATGAAACAGAGATAATGTGAAATAAGGCCAATTTCTTGAATATCTTGTCCAGCTGAAAACAGTTTACGAGTAATGACTATGTGACAATGCCATTTAAATTCCATTTACAACAAGCACAACTAACGCAACAGAATTTTTTTTGTCATATCTTATATTCGCCATGTTGACCAGCAATTACGCGGTCTTAGAACAAAAACAAAGTTTAGGTAGGAAAAGGTCTGGTAGTCCAAAAAAGTCAACAATCACCACACGAGCACCCGTTGCTCAGTCATCCGGAACGCGTGTACCCTTAACTGTTTGACCATAGATAACTTAATTCACTAGATGCGGTAAGCACTTTTATGCAGTCTCTCCAGTCTGACTACGGCAGTGGTTCCCATACTTTTTCATATTTTTTTCAAAACGGTCCCCTTTGCCACTATTTCGAGGGCTCGCGGTCCTTAAGCCTAAATGTGTATTTCACACAAACGAAAGTTGATTGCAGGATTTTAGCTAGTAATGCAAAATTGCGCATGACAATTATCCAAAGACAGCATGTGACATCACAAGCAGGACAAAAACATTACGATTGTGCGCGAACAATTGCATTTTTGATAGTTGTCATTCAATAAAGGCCATTGTTTAGCAATGGAGACAGTCGATTCTCAATTCTACTTTGATTTAAACTTATTTAGTGGCACAAACTGACGCCAAATAAGATTATAGAATTACTTCAANTCCGCGTCTCAAGAAAACACAGCGTTCGATGCTAACGTGGAGACGTGGGAAATTTCATTTGCTGTAACTGTGCATCTATAATATGCAAGGAACCAACTAACAACAAAAAGTCGAATTTCGTTA
>QLIY01002226.1:0-21384 GCA_003260075.1 Phallusia mammillata | reverse complement strand
AGAGAGCATTATTGTCTTGGAGGAAGGAATTCAAAACCACGAGAATTACAAAAATGTTTTAGATTACTTCCGGTGGTTTGCAACTGTTTTCCAAATGATACTGGTTCGTTTGGGGGAAACGTTACTTAGATTCCTCGTGATTCCATGTCTTAACGATCCCTTAAATAATAAAGAAGATTGGTATTATGACGCATACACTCCATGTGGAATTTGTCCTGATGGATTTGCTCCCCAAGCTAGTAAGAATCCATTGGGAAATACAACACTCGAGTTGATTAAACCAGTCAGTGAGATGACGAAGTGTTTGGAATCAAACACAGATTTGAAAAACGGATATCATTTAGCAGATATGTTGACCACAACTGGGGGGGGGGCTTGGTGAAACTTTGCTTAGGTTCCTCGCGATCCCACGTCTTAACGATCCCTCAAATAAAAAAGAAGATTGGTTTTATGACGTTAAAACTCCATGTGGAATTAGTCCTGATGGATTTGCTCCCAGCGCCAGCAAGAATCCTTCGGGAACAATCGAGCTGATTAAACCAGTCAGTGAGATGGTGGAGTGCTTGGAAACAGAAAAGAATTTAAAAAACGGATATCATCTTGCAGATATGTTGACCACAACTTGTTTTGTGTTCGGCGATCGTGCTGTCTGGAAAGAATTTGATTCGAAAATTAAAGAAAAAATAAACCAAAAAAATAAATCTGACATTAACCAACGACTACAGAAAAATATTGAAAAAGATCGTGAACTATACAAAGTAAGAAACCATGACTTACATATTAAAGTGGATGTAAAACGTGTCGCGCTAAGGAGTTGTACTCTTTTCATTTTAGCTCTTGGTCGTTTTTACGATTGCAAAAAATTAATATGTTTCGATATCCTTGATGATCTGAGGGATCGTTGTATAATGGACAATACGTTGCACGAAAAACTTCAATTTTCGTTGGCAGTTGCATGTGAAATCCGTTTGAGGTGGTACAGCAACGCTTCAAGCCAAAGTGATATCATACATGAAGAGACGGAAATCGGTCAGCCATCGAGTATGGAAAAAGTTTCCGAACATATAGGAAGCAGAGCAGTTGTAGATGGATTAATTATCACAGATCCACTTCAAAATTTTGTCGTCTCATGTTTCTCTAAAAAATTAGAAGAAAAAATTCAGTTTTCAGAATCGCCGATTATGGCAGTTCGGCTGACATGTAGATTTCATTTTTTTGAATTTGCTTTGAAACTAATAGAAGAATGTAAAGACTCGGAGGAGTGCAAGAAGGAGCATGTCAGTATGCAGTTATTTTTGGCAAAAGCTTTGTACTTCCGTGGCAAATATGAAAAAAGTCTCGAAGTTTGTGAAACCGAACTGAACGGACTCACTTCGCCTGATTCAGTTGACATAAAAGGTTTGTACTTGCAACAATGCCACCAATGCCTATTTCATTTGAAGAAGCCGAAAGACGCATTGGAATATACAAAACGGTTAACAATGGAATTAAACAATAACATGCAGTCTGTATTACCATTGGAGATCAATGCATACCAAGGAAAATATTATCTCATGTTATCTCAACACAAAAAGGCGCGATCGTGTTTAAAGCAGGCATACCAACAAGCAAAAAAGGGACTACCAAAAACCGTAAGCAGGGGGGGGGGGCCGTGGCAAATATGAAAAAAGTCTCAAAGTTTGTAAAACCGAACTGAACGGACTCACTTCGCCTGATTCAGTTGACATACGAGGTTTGTACTTGCAACTATGCCACCAATGCCTATTTCATTTAAAGAGTTACAAAGAAGCTTTGGAATATACCGAACGGTTAACAAAGGAATTAGAGGAAGGAATGCAGTCTGTATTACCATTGGAGATCAATGCAGACAAAGGAAAATATTATCTCTTGTTATTTCAACACAAAGAAGCGCGATCGTGTTTAGAGCAGGCATACCAACAAGCAAAAAAGGGACTACCAAAAACCGTAAGCAGTAACACACATATTCAACTTATGCATGACTATATCGAGTGTCTCAACGATTTGGGCCGTTATTGCAAAGCACTTTCGGTAAATGATGAATGGATATCCGAAAGACGAAAACTACATGTAAATGATAAAACCGAATACTCGATAAATGTGGCATTCCTTTCTAGAGGCATCATTCTATGTGGTCTAAAGAAATTCGAAGAAGCTCTTGTTTATCTAGACAAATCATGGAACGTTTTAAAAAACAACGATAAAAATCGTAAGACAATGAAGTTTGTTTTGGCTAAATATGAGTGCTTGATAAAATTGGGTCGGTTAGCAGAAGCAGAAAGTTTCTTGAAAAATATTTGGCGTGAAAAGGAGAAATATTTTTGTTCGATGTTTAAAGCGGAGCTACCTAGGACAGAATTTTTAAACTTCTGCGGTTTCATATATGTAACCATTTTTTTACATCCTTGGTATGACTGACAACTCAACGATGCGGAATGGTTTGCCAAATATCGTTTGATTTGGGGAGTCTGGAATGGATCAAACTGTTTCTACACGTTGCACAGTTACTTGGCGCAATTTTATTCGGTTTACAACGCTTCGAGGAGTGTCTGGCCGCCGCAAAACATGGATTAAAACTTTGGAAATTTGCATTTGAGAACTACTGGATGGAGGCAAAGTTTGGTACTCTCGTCGAGATATTTTTACGCTGCCAAGAGGAATTAGGAATTAGCCCAACAAAACTACCCTACGATTGCACTCCCTCCATATTTTATTTACCATGTAGGAAGATTTTGGTACCGAGATTACCTGAAGTTGTTTGGACAAGAAATCTAGGTTTCTTTTGCAATTTTATTGCGATTTATAAACATTGATGAAAAACAAGGTACTATATAAAACAAGCCTTGAAAACTTAGCTTAATGTTTTTGTTTTGTCCCGCACAAGATTGTTTTGAAAACTTTACGCAACAGGCATTTAAAATTTATAAATCAGCAAAAAACAATTGGGTTTTTATTTATGTGTTTTTTGTGCATCTTTTAATGTTCTGCATTTCGTTGGGTTTTGTACTTCGCTCGTGCTTCAACGGTTGCAGCTGTGCCTATTTACGAATGTTAGATATATTTGTTGATGTGCTATTGTAAATAGTATTTTTTTTAAAAAAACACGTTTTCTTCTTAAAAAATCGTGAGGATTATAGGTGTTGCCAGGGAAACAATCGCATCCCCTATACTCCCTATAAGGCCAATACGTTTACATAAATGTTGCAGCGCAGGATACTAAAAAAGCTAAATGAGTTTTATATAACTCGTCATAGCGAAGACGATTTACATCAATAACTTTACACACATAAAGAGGATTACAAAACTTAAGTTACTTGATTAAATAAGCGTAAAGTTAGTTTGTACGGTGAGATTTACTCAAGACAAGTAGACAAAGTACCATTAAGCATACAAAGCAGTACATGAGAACAAGCCAGCGGGTATTGTATGAGAATGATCTTACTAATGACTATGTATCTAAAATAATACTCAACGAAGTAACAAACGAACGCTATATAAACCGACAGCACCTGTGTTCAGACGGATTCGTCTTCTTACTTTGCCTCTTGCTGTAGTAGCTCTTCTACTATTTGTAGGATCGTACAAAGTGTCAACACCGTTTTCCAGGTCGTAATCTTGGATTTCATACACAAAGTTTACGTTGATTAAAGAAGTAAAAAAACAAAACAAACAAACATACAATGCGAAGTTCTTTTACTTCAGCTGTACATGTGGTAAAACACGGATACAGCAACAATGAGATCTCTTTTGTGCACGGTACGACTTTAATAACTATTATTACAAGGGTGTTTCTTCGTACAAAAGGGGGGGGGGTTTATACGTTTACATAAAGTTGCAGCGCAGGTTACGGAAAAAACAAAGGTTTTGTATAACTCGTTTTAGCGAATACGATTTACATCAGTTATTTTACACACCTAAAGAGGATTACAAAACAAGTCACAAATGTCACTTAACTAAATAAGCGCAAAGTTAAATTGTACGGTGAGATTTACCCAAGACAAGTTGACGAAGTAACATTAAGCATACAAAGCAGTACATGAGAACAGGCCAGCGGGTATTGTATGAGAATGATCTTAATAATGACTATGTATCTAAAATAATACTCAACGAAGTAACAGACGAACGCTTTATAAACCGACAGCACCAGTGTTCAGACGGATTCGTCTTCTTACTTTGCATCTTGCTGTAGTAGCTCTTCTACCTTTTGTAGGATCGTACAAAGTGTCTTTCAGCCTGTAAACACCGTTTTCAGGTCGGAATCTTGCATTTCATACACAAAGTTTACGTTGATTAAAGAAGTAAAAAAACAAAACAAACAAACATACAATGCGAAGTTTTTTTTACTTCAGCTGTACATGTGGTAAAACACGAATACAGCGACAATGAGATCTCTTTTGTGCAGGGTACGACTTTAATAACTATTATTACAAGGGTGTTTCTTCGTACAAAAGTTACGAAATGTTGGGATTGTCAATCAGTGGTGCAAAGCGGAACAAATCAACTTGTTTTACGTGATTTTATGTTAAAACTTATAGTGACGTATAGTTTGTTTTCAAAACTACAAGGGGGGGGGGATTGGAATTGTCAATCAGTGGTGCCAAGCGGAACAAATCAACTTGTTTTACGGGAGTTTATGTTAAAACTTATAGTGACGTATAGTTTGTTTTCAAAACTACAATGACGACGGTAGAAAAAGTTACCTAACAATCCATTCCACCACCAGGTGGAATATTCAGTTCAGTAATTAGTAATTACTCACAATACAAGTTGGTTTGTTTCGTGTTCTTTCAGCATATGTTTATTGACATCCAGCGGTTGTAGCCGTCGAAGTCGCCACCACTTTTCAAAATGATGATGCATGCAAGCCTGTAAAACGCTCGCAGTTACAAGTCAATTCTGAGTAAGAGACGATTGCTTTTCCGACTAGATGACGCAGAATATCACGAATATCATTAAAATTGTCTGTTGGCAGATTACGACCCTGGTCAAAAGTTTTGCTTTATCCACGTATTGTGCAGCTAGGGCGTAATAATCTTAACTCATAAAGCATTGGACTTGAACCAAAGTAGTGCATTCATAGATCGGACGTATTGCGAATCAAAACCCATACTTTTATCTATTCGCAATATTACATATACTTTAGTGTTATGATAATCCTGGCCGACTACCGCAACATGGGGGGGGGGCTGCATTCATAGATCGTACGTATTGCGAATCAAAACCCATACTTTTATCTATTCGCAATTTTACATATACTTTAGTGTTATGATAATCCTGGCCGACTACCGCAACATTTCAGAGGGAAGTTAATCAAATGGCAATAACGTTTGCAAGACCGGACTCGTATAAACCATTTTACCGCAACCATGTTCTATCAAGAGAGCTTGGATAGTGAATAGCCCTGGCTTTTGTTGTACTTTTGACAAATGTCAAATTACTCTCGTTTAGTTTTCCACCAGTTGATAGGCACGAAAACACGGCAATGTTATTTTTAACACTTATCGTTTGTGCAGTGAATTAAACCAAAATAAAAATCACACAACTATACCAATTGTTTGTATGGTTTTGTTGATATCCAAGCTGCTTTGATAGAAGTCGTAGTTTTATTTTGACACAATGACACTACGAGGGAAAAGCACCTATTCTATCGTATTTCTCTCGGCCTGCGTTTTTAGGATGGGATGGAATTTGACTATATTGTCTCTTAGCTTGGCGTTTAATTTGAAAATTTTTACTTTGGTAGTCTGTGTACTATAAAAAGTGCCACGATTTGCTTAATAGGTGTAGTGTGGGTAAAAATGGTTGATAAATATGGTCAAACAGCAAAAATCTACAATCAAGTATGTTTAGGTATTCACGGTTACAGCAGAAAAATTGTTATCGTGCAGCCAAAACGATTAAAACTTCTAAAACATGTTCATAAGAGGGGGTGTTACACGGACACACATGGCGTGTCGTTGTTTTGCTATAAAGCTATACCACATTTTAAATCCTATGATTTTTTAGGAAACAAACTTTACACTGAAATAATAGGATTTGTATCTTCCCAATTACAGAAACTCCACAATGGTTTCAGGAAAGCCTGTTCGTGTTGGCAAAAGAGTTCATTAATATTCTGTATTGAGCATTATAGTGTAAGGTACCATAGATCAGCGGTGTTGCGACAAGATGACGAAGTAGATCAGTTTGACGTGTGATTTAAGTATTCACGTGCGGTCTAGCACATTTGAGTGGAAAAAGTGACAAAGCAGATCTAATGACGTCATTAGGAAAATTCCCAAATTAAAATGTTGGACCCCCTCTTTAAAAGTTTCTGGATACGGACAAGAGCGTTTTGTCTGTTTTGTACAACAGAAGAACCGAAAACATTTGAAGCGTGTCTACGAAATCAACCGTGACGGACGGAAATTAAACTGATTTGTACTTCTGGATCAATTGAAAAGATGGACTGTTGCAAAACATAGTTACCTAACAATCCATTCCACCACCAGGTGTAATATTTCGTTCAGTAATTACTCACAATACAAGTTCATTTGTCTCATCTACAAATATGTTTCTTATGAAGGAAATAAGATAATGATTTCAAACAAACTTGAAAAAATCTTTGTAACGATAAAGATCGTGACGCAATGCACCCCCTCCAAAAACCTTTAGTCAATAAACAGCTTGTATTCGTCGAAAGAGTGTTGGTCAAAGTAGATACCATAGATTTATGACTTTAAACAGACCCGCTTGTCAGATTGCAAGGAGAAACAAACTAGACTATTGTTAACCCTTTGTTTCATGTTGTGAGAAAGAAAACAAGACGCGATGTAGAAGCAATCCTACAGGCGTGAGTCTTGTTTTCCTTGACATCGACAATTGCGAACATCGCGATGTTACTGTTTTGGCGCCAATACCGGAGCGTATGATGCTTAAACAATACTCGAACAAACAACGATACATAAGGATATAGCGAACAAAAATTTGCCGTTTCTGGTTCCACATAAACTGACGTTTGGCGTGTTCGTAACATAATTTGTTTGTCTCGTTGTAACATTTATACAGCTTATAACAGCCTGATTTTTCAAAGGTTTAAAATCCAAATTTTAAAAGACGTTTAAGTTGTGTGTAAGTAATTAAAATTTGAAAAGGAAGTAAACGCAATTTGAAACTGTAAACATACTTTGCTTTGCGTAATTCACCGCTTCCAAACTGAGATCTCATAAAAAGGAATGATAAGAGGTCGAGCGGCTCGGTCGCTATAGGCAAAGTTTTCGACCGTTATAGCACGACTGAGAGTTTACTGCAGGGCGACATGGGATTCAGTCCCTACTTTCTATAGCTTTAGCTATAAATACTTTCTTTCTTCAGCTAAAATTGTGAGCAACATAAAAATGATATGCTACCTGTGTATTTGTTGTGGGGGCAACGGCAAATTAAAACGTCGCTACATATAATTTGGGGCCGACAGCATTGGGAAATAAGGACAATGGGAAAATCTTCAAATGCTGCTTTTATCAATAGTGAAAACACAAAGGTTTAAAATAAAGTCTTTCAGAGTGCAGCGTTGCGTTGTACGGACAAAAAAACATTTTGTTCACTTATTGAACAGCGTATATTCGTGAATAGTGTCTGGGTATAAGGTGCCATGCAGTGATGGTCAAACTTCAACAAGGACTGTTGATAAATGTTTTGTTGAAATGCTGTGTGATAGCGTACCAGGTACGGATGCCGCGTTTGTTGAAAGGATTTCACACTGTTTTGATAAAGGTGACGAAAACAACGCATCCGAAGATAGTTAGTTGTAGATTTGCACTGTTAGTTAGCAATCGGCCAAGTGAAAAGGCGTGTAGTATTTAATTATTTAGAATTAGTGTGATCGCAAATAAAACTGAAATCAAACACTTTTGGGTTTATGAAATATACAGTCGCTTGTTGTTTAAATTGTCTACCTAGTTTGTTTAAAGTAGGGCTTGTACCGGACCACTTTTATGAATTTAGAAGTGACTTAATAGCCAGTTACCTAATTTTTTCGTCTATACAGACTATCAACAACCATCTCTAAGAGGTCAAGAGGTGTGGCTAAAACAAAAACAGCGTTCGTATTGCGGATTTATTTAGTTAAAAGCTTCCCACTGAGCCAGAAAAATGCCAAAAATGAGTGCGTGTGTGTGAATACGAAAACAAATGTGTTTTTCTGGATTTCCTTTTGAATTAGACTGAGTGCTTCAGTAATAATCTTGCGCGAAAGATTCAATTAGTTGATGTTTTAACTGTGCTTTTCATACATGTCAGAATTGTTTAACTGGTAACACTAAATAATGTTTGCAAGTGACGATATCCATGCTTGCTTGAACGATATTATAACAGAAGTAGTCATCAACCATTTGTCAAAAAAGTTGAGAAAACAATGCTATTCCAATGGGGAGGAAATTGACCCAAGGGAATCTGCAAAAACTTTGCATCAGTTGGGACTTGCGTACAAAGAGAAAAGTCAAGACAAAGTGAGTCTTATTCAAAGTGTTGGTTTAATGACATCAGCAGTGCTAAGGAAATCCGACAATGCAGATAAGATTAAAAAAGATCTTGATGACGTGTGTATGCATATCACGACGTTGGCTAGCGCTGCAAATCCAGATGCAGAGCTGGTGAGTAAAGCTGTTACAGAAACCAAAGATCAAATTGAAATACTTCGTGAAAACACCAAAGATAAGCTCAGTGAATTGAAACCAATGTCTGATGACTTGAAAGGCGAAACACTTCATGCCACTCGCAGGCGAAGAGTTGAACAAGTAAGGGAAATGCAAGATTACGTTACTGACAGGTACACTGAAATAATGAGCAATATTGCCGAACGTACTGTTAAAATAATGGGAGAACAGCCATGTAAGTTTGCTTTGGTAGGGGGGGGGGGGGGGGGGGGGGGGGGGGGGGGGGGGGGGGGGGGGGGGGGGGGGGGGGGGGGGGGGGGGGGGGGGGGGGGGGGGGGCATTGTGTTGGAAGAAGGAATTCAGAAACAACTTGATTACAAAAATACTTTAAAATTTTTCCAATGGTTTGCAACTGTTTACCAAATGATACTGGTTCGTGTCGGTGAAACTTTAATTAGATTCTTGGCGATTCCATGTCTTAACAATCCCTTGAACAAAAAAGAAGATTGGTTTTATGACGCATACACTCCATGTGGAATTAGTCCTGATGGATTTGCTCCACAAGCAAGCAAAAATCCATTGGGAAGACAAACAAAGACACAGAAAAAAACGTGGACAACTGAGCTAATCAAGCCAGTCAGTGAGATGGTAAAATACTTAGAAACAGAAGAGGATTTAAAAAACGGATATCATTTAGCAGACATGTTGACCAAAACTTGTTTTGTGTATGGTGATTTATATCTTTTCAATAGATTTGAATCTAAAATAGAGAAGAAACTCAATCAAATGCCTATATTCAACCAACGAATGCAAAGAAATATCGAACAAGATTACAAACTGCACAAAACAGGAACCCCGATTTTAACTTATCAAATAGATATAAAGCGCATGGCATTAAGGAGTTGTTCTCTTTTCATTTTAGCGCTTGGTCGTTTGCATGAGTGTAGAAATTCTAGCTGTTTTGAAATTCTTGATGAACTGAGGGAACGTGGTATCATGGTTAAGACCTTACATGGTAAACTTCAATTTTCGTTGGCAGTTGCATGTGAAATGCGTTTGAGGTTGTACAGCAAAACTTTGGGTCAAAATGACATTTTGCTTCAAGATTTACATTTGGGTCAGCCATCCAAATTAGAGACGGTTTCAAAAGATATAGGAAGCAGAGCAGTTGTTGATGGAATAAATATCACAGCACCACTTCAGGAGTACGTTGTTGAACGCTTCAGAAAAGCAAAAAAAGAAAATGTTATTTATTTCGTTGAATGCCCCAAAAATGCAGCATTGGTAGCTCAATTTTTAAACCTTCCAAGATTTACTTTGCGATTATTAAATGAATACAATGACTTCAATCAGTGTAGCAACTTTTCAGACAAAATGAAAGTACAAATGTTGTGCCGGGTAAGTTTGTATCAGTGTCGCGAATATGAAGAATGCTTAAAAGTTAGTAAAGCAGAACTTGCACGACTTGATTTGCACGGTGTGATGGAGACATCAATTGTTCGTGCCGTCTTGTTATTCCACTGCCACAAATGTTTGTTTCAATTGAAACGGTACGAGGAAGCACAGAAATATTTGGAAAAAATTATGCAGCATTCCACAGCAATGCAGTTCATATCGAACTTAGAAATAAATGCAGATAAAGCTAGATGCTACAACTTTCTTGAAAATGACCAGAAATCACGGGAATGCTTCGAGATTGCTTACAGCGAGTTGGAAAGTGAAATTCTTAAACCCGGGAGCTACGGAGCTTGTGTGGAGTTGTTGGTCGACTACAATACCGGTCTTAATGAATGGGGTTGTTACAGTAAAGCTCTCGAGGTAAACAAAAAAATGATATCCGAAAGAAAGAAGTTGCATATGCAAGACAAAACCGATTCTTGTTTAAACTTAGCATTTCTCAATAAAGGTGTTAGTCTGTGTGGGTTGAAGAGATACAAAGAAGCTCTACATTATCTTAACAAAGCATGGAAATGCAAGGTTATTTACGAGAACCAAGGTCCAAACTACATTGTCAAATTGCTGTCCCGTCAAGTTGAATGTTTAACAAGTTTGGGCCGTTCGTCAGAAGCAAAGAGTTTTCTTGAGGAATTTTGGCAAGAAAAGTTGAAATTAATTCCTTTAAAGTATAGAACTGAGCTCTCTTTCCCAGACTATTCCGAGTTCTGCAGTTATATTTATGAAGTTATTTTCGATTACCGCTTTCGCCATAAACAACTTCACGAGGCAATTATATTTGCCAAAAAGTCTTTCCATTCGGTATTTTACTCGGGTGGCGGAAAATATTGTGTCGAGTCAGTAAGGAAAGCATGGTTTCTCGTTTGTACGTTTCATAAGATGGGCCGATACGAGGAAAGTCATGCAGCAGCGAAACATGGAATAAAACTTTGTCAAGTTGTGTATGAGAACAGCTGTGTGGAGGAATATTTTGTTAAGACCGTTAAGACATTTATATATTGTGAAGAAATGTTACAAAAAAGACCATCGTTGTCGTACGGTTGCACTCCATCCATATTTTATCATGCTTGGTCATGTTGATTGTCCGACATAAAAAGTTCTGATCTATTTCGTGTTTTTCGTAAAAGACATTACACTACACCGGATTTCAATAGGAAACGGCAACGTAAGAATCCGAGCCTATGTTTTTATTAAGCAAAAGAAGCTACGCATAGCAGCATTAAAGCGCATTGTTAAATTATAATTTGCTTCTGTTTTTGTACATGCTTTCTGTGTAGTGAAACTGCTATGACAACGGCACCCTATTACATTTTATATTTATGTTGTCTTACACTGGGTTTTTGACGCCTTACAACTAAGTTACAACTTTGCTGACTTGCTGGTGATTTATGATTGTTGCTGTGTTCTGTGTGTTTGCAAAATGTGCCGTGCGGAAGAGTCTTTATACATTTTAGCCATTATTAAGAAATAAGCGCAATCAGCTTAAATGATTTTGTTAAAGTGCTATCTGGATATAAATAACCTGTTGCCTCGGTTACTTTTAACGCTATGATTATAAATTCGTCAGTAAGTTCCGTGATTTTTTTAGGGTTTTTTTAGGGTTTTTTTAGTTCCGTGATTTTAATTTTATTCGATTTACGACGCTTCGAAGAGTGTCATGCCGCCGCAAAACATGGATTAAAACTTCGGCAATTTGCATGTGAGAACTACTGGTTGGAGGAAACATTTGTTGAACTCGTCCACGTATTTTTTGTTTGCGAAAGGGAATTAGGAATCAGCCCAACAAAACTACACCACGATTGTACTCCCTCCATGTTTAACCAGGTGGGAACATTTAGGTACCGACATTACCTGAAGTAAAAATTTTGCCCGAAGTTATAACGAAAACGATTTGTATTATTACTTTTACATACCCAAAGCGGATTACAAAGCTTCACGCATAATGCGAAAAAGTCACTAAATAAACGTTGATTTGTACAAAGAAATATATCCAAGACAAGTTAGCAAAGCAACATTAAACTTACAAAGTAATACATTATAACAGGCCAGTGGGTATTTTATAAGACTGAACTCACTAATGACTATGTATCCGTAATAGCACTAAATGCAGCAACAAACGAATGATTTATAAACTGACAGCACCTGTGCTGCTGCAGCAGCTCTTTCTTTAGGAGGTTACGAAGTGTCTTCTAGCTTGTAAAACTCGTCTCCAGGGTCGCAATCCTAGATTTTATACAAAATGTTTAAGTTTCACGTTCAAAAGTGTAAATGAATTACCACTGAAAAGTTCATTTTTTTGACCTCTGCATCTAGTACAAACAAGGATTGTCTGTTTTTTTTAACATTAATTATGAAAACAGATTTACTCACAGTTTGTTCGAGATTTTTGCAGCTAAAAAAGGTTCGAATCTTAGTAGTTCACGGGTGGTCAGCTTTTGTGCACATACAATGAAAGGTAAATGTATTAGTTAATAAAACAACATGCACATTTAACGCAAACTCAGCAAGACTACTTATGTTTACTGATTTGGACTGAATTTACAAGATGCTAATACAATACACAAATGTGCGATTAATATCACGATGGCATTGTACTCGGATACAGTCGGTTTTGACTAGGTAACACATCTTTAACTCCACCTAGCGACCAATTTATGAAAGAAAGGAGTTTTTGAAATATTTGCAAGAGGGTTTTGCTAAACATATCCGTCTAATGGCAGTAACTCCAACGTTTTTAGGCTGAGTAAATGCGAAAACAGTGAAAACTATTGAACAAAGACTTGTAAGAATATCACAAGAACAGTACTATAAGGTAATTATTACAACCGAAGAAACAGTTATTATTCCTAAACAAAGGAATTGATTTTTAAAAGAGCTTTACTCAAGGCCTATTTGCATTTACTTGTATTTTTTTACCTGCTTGTATTTTTTAGATTGTGTTAGCTTGCATAAACCTGACTAAGTTAAAAAAACATGGTAAGGCGAAAAGTGCATTTTCAATCCGTGTTTCTACTAGATGATCATAATAATAATAATTGCCTTTGCTATTGTTGCGAACTTACCAATAAAATTTCATTACTTATTAGGGGTATTAAACATGTTTAACTGAAACTTAAATGGTAGCAACGAAAAGGAACTGAAAAAGACAAGCCAACTATATTGACTGAAAGTTTAGTTATTAAAGAATACGCTAACATAAACCACAAACAGCTTGTTTGTTTGTTTGTGAATTTGAATAATAAAAGCAGATTCACATACGGTTTGTTCCAGATTTCTGTAGCAAAAATAGGATTCAAATTTTCGCAGTTGACGATTATGGTCAGCATCTGTGTACAAACAAACAACAGATACATAAACGTGCGCTGAGCTGCCTTTATATTCAGGTAGGGGGTAGTTTGGCCTAAAACACATCTATCTTTCCCTCTAGTGTCTAAGTTTCCGAAAAGCAGTTTGTACACAAATCATGTGTGTTTTGGGGTCGTACACGAGTAATTTTCTTAAAAAGAGGTTAAAACTAACATTGATAATACTGTATGTCTGTATCGTAACAACGCCTAATGCAACAAAAACACACGCAGTTTCTAAACTGACAGCACATATTTTTAACTGATTTCCTTTTTATCCTGGTTTTCCTCTGTATTGTACGAAACCTCTTTTGTCGGGCATTATCCGGCCCGTTAAACCTATTAGGGTAATACAGAAAAAACTTATTCCATGCATGGACCAGATCTGCACTATAGATCAAGGGTACGCAAATAATGGGTAGCTACCCTAAATTGGGTTTGGTCAAAATATTGTACAGTCCTTTTTATGAATAAATGCAAAAAATACGAAATTGTTCTAGGGCTTTCGGCCTGGTCCTCTATTTTCTGTTTCATATGTGACCCAATAAAAATATATTTTGCCCACAACAAGTCTGCGGAGTAAAAGTTAAATACAAACGCATTCTTTTTTAAAAAGGGCTAAAATCTAACAGAATGAAGTCGTAGATATTCAACAAACAGCCGTCAACTTTTCTTAAACTTGCTGTATTTTGAAAGAAAACCAATGTTTAGAAAAGGGCGCAAGGTTTTTTTTAAAAAACTTTAGGTCTGTAAAATTCTAGATTTATTAAGTATGACGCAACTAACTGCGGAAACAACAAATCTGTTTTATACAAGACCAAAAGTATAAGAACTCGGTATTAACCCAGTGAAGGGTCACAATCAGCGACGCACGACCGACTGGAAATAAATACCATTATCAAAGTTACAGTGCTTTAATAAAAAGAAACGAAATTCCTGTAGAACTCGTTGTTTGAGGTGTTTAGCCTGTGAGGCGTGAAGTTCTAAGCGCACAACGAAACTCGCACGTAAAGTTGGTCACGCAGACGATTTTAACACCAAGAGCAGTTTTCACACAAAATACTTAAAGCTATTTCGTTTCGCTTTAAAACAAGCGGCCGTTATATGACTAATTTCAATTCTTCGCCAAGTTACATTTTGTCAAATAAAAACATTCTTCAAAGCTTAGAAAAACTGTACAAACGTTACCTGTTTTCGGTTTTACAAGCAGGGGCAGCTTCTGGAACTATTTGTCAACTACAGAAGTTTGAACCATGCCACAACATGCACGAGTCGTTCAGAGCTGGGGTGCCTGCGTTGAGCTGTGTTAAGCGTCCCATACTGCAAGTTAACACAAATGGTAACAACAACTTCCTGAACAATCATGTGAACAAGTGCGCAGAATGATAGAGTTTACCTGAAATCGCTGAGACAATTTAACACCAAGTATGTAGAAGCCAAACTGCAAATATTTTTAAGCTTTTATAAGTTAAGCTATGACGTGTCATACGATCTTGAATAGTTGGTGGAACAAGCACTTGAAATAACCGACTTAAAACAATAAAACTCACAAACAACAAGTTGTGTGATGAGCTAATAACGGGACGAAAATATAGCGAACTAAAACGTCCGGTAGGCAAGAGCAATGTTTTGTGCAACAGCAGAACCTATAACATTTAAGTATTTCGAGGAAATATTCGAAGCGTGTCTACAAAATCGACCGTGACGGACGAAAATTAAACTGATTCGTACTTCTGGATCAATTGAAAAGATGGACTGTTGCAAAAAAATACATTAAAAAGCATGATGGATGTTATTGCTGTAAAATTTCAAAGTCAGTTTTAACTGTTTGGCCTCTCCAAAAAGCAGTGGGTGCTGGGCATGAAGCTCGAGTTTGTGAAGCATAAATTTATACCTGCTACTGATAACCCAACGTCTAGTGTAATTAGTACGCTTTATTGCGAGCACAAACTAATCAATTATGCAACAGTGAGATCTTCAATTTAGCTACATAAGACCAAATAGTTACGCCACCGTTGGGTCCCAAATGATCACAGGAACTAAAAATTGCTGCTATTTTTAGTTTTTATGAAAAGGCCTGTGTTATAACAGACTAAATCAGTTATGATCAGCCAATCTAGTCAGCCAAACAACACAAGTTTGCTGTAATCCTTTTACATTTGGCTTGTTGACATCCAGAGCCTTGCCTTCGTAATCTCAAACAACGGGTTGTTTATCTTCAAGAAGTCTAAAAAAAGTTTTTAGTGGTAATAACGAACCATGTTCGAACATTTTTGCACAACTTTGAGAGGTTTAAGTTTAATTAAAATTTTATTGCGAGCAAAAAAGACATTGGTAGGCGACAATCGCTTTTGCCACTAGATGACGCAGTCGGTCGCAAATTGTAATTTAGGCTGTGTCGGCACAACCGTCGTTGATGGGAATTTCGCTTTGTTCACACAGTGTTTGGCTGGGGCTCAACCTTAGCTATTCCTGTCTCTGTAATACTGTGTGGGGGTATTGTGAAAATTATTTAAGTTAGGTATTGTTGAAATCAAAAACTACATTGTTTAGTTTTATTAACACTCAACACACACTTTTGTGTTTCTGGACTTTTTGTGTTCTGAATCATTTGTGCCGGGTTCCGTACACTTGGTGCACAAAGAAGGTGTGTAATCAAATTGCCATTTGGTTTTCTACAAAAAACAGAGTTCAAATACAGGCATCATATGTAGGAATGTAATTTTGCTTGGAGCAATTAAAAAAAGCTATTTATTCAAAAGCAATTGTCATTACACACTTAAAATGCAAGGATAAAGTTGATGCACCATTCCAACAAACATGAAAGAAATAAACATTTTCCGCTGACATTTACTAAAAGCGAAAATAATTATGTCCTCCTATGAAAAACAAATCCATTTCTATTTACAGAAAAGCCATCTTGCACCTGTTCGAACCTTATAGTAGTATAACATTACCAAAAGAGCCATATCGTCAACAAGTGTAACCTCTGACTGTCATTGTAATCCAAGTTATTTCGGGATACCTTAGCAGATTGACACATGTTTGTCATAGTTACGAGTTGGGGATTGTTTAACCAGCTTTTTGTCAAAGACCTTTCACACGTGGTCGTTTGGCGTCGTGACGCGTGCTTTGCTTCGTCACTGTAGTTTTGTTTTACAGGTTAAAGACACAAAAGTAACGTTACTCCCAACAGCCATGTGAGCTTTTGTGTAGTGTGGCAGACTTACAAACCTCCGCAAGCTGTTTGTGTGTTTTGTCGGTAACCTTAGCTGATTTGAAAGAAGTGATGGATTTTACAAAACGTTTTCACACTATAGGGTCACGCGACATGGAAAAGTCATCTTTTGTGTCATGTCCTTTTGGTCGACGTTCTTGGTACGCGATGGTATTTTAACTGCATTCTTGATATGTGGGATACGTTGTCGCATTGGCACAAATACTCACTGCGTAAACTCAAGTTGTTGTTTTTGGGAACAGAGCTAGTTCGAAATATGTCTTTCATTATTCTGTCATGCGTCATTACGTGGCAACCATGTGACGTCGCCGAACGACGTCAGAGACACGTGGACAGCATTGGCCTGCTTCAGGTGCTCGGCTTGTTTCAGGCTGCAAGAAAAATAATGTTTTCAATTCTCTTATCGTCATGTTTACGAAGGGTCGGCATTAAAAGCAACATTTCTCCTAACGTCCACATAAGCTTTTGAGTAGTTTCCCAAGCAAACCTCGCTCGGTGTTCGGGTGTTTTGCCGGTAACCTGATAAACAAAGTTGTGAATTTAACAAAACGTTTTTGCGCAATAAAGTCACACGACACGGAAAAGGCACCTGCTGTATGCTTGTATCATGTTTCTTTGGTATATACGCGATGGTTTCGTCATTCGCGAGCAATTAGTATAAACGACGCTGTGCTAACAAGCAGTAAAAAGTGCCGCCTGACACACGGCGTTACATTTTGATACGCTTGATAAAGGCAAACAAACAAAAACAACCTAATGTTGTTTAATATATCAACCACACATGTTATACGACGCAAGTATTCAAACAAAGATTGGAAAGAATAAAATAAACGTGTATACGGTGACGTTTATTTTTACAACCAGTGTAGCGTACACCTACAAATAATTCAGTTATTTGTTGGATATCCGTTCAAATCACATATTGTTGGTAGTACTGTCGTTGCATAAAAGAACAGTTTATCTTCATTTTCTCAAACTATCCAATTAAAGATTTTATTAAACGATATAACGTTCTTTTAGAGCAGTGGTTCCCAACCTGGGGTTCGCGGACCCCCAAGGGGTCCGGGGGGGGGGTTGGTAGCATATGCCTTCTGGCAGGTAAGTCTAGGTTTTTGCGTTTTTAACGCTTGATAAAGGCAACAAACAAAAACAACCTAATGTTGTTTAATATATCAACCACACCTGTTATACGACGCAAGTATTCAAACAAAGATTGGAAAGAATAAAATAAGGGGGGGGGGGGGGGGGGGGGGGGGGGGGGGGGGGGGGGGGGGGGGGGGGGGGGGGGTCCGTGGGGGCAAACATTTGTAGAAACATTAACAACAGTAGAATTTTTTTTGAATCCCAAACCGTTTTTACAATCCTTCATACGAGTGCAAACTGTTTATTAAACCCCTGGATCAGGAAAAAAATCTGTGATTGTTACCTCCATTGTGGCACCACAATACACATTAACAATAGATCTTATTGTGCTTTGTTGTAATTATTGTACACCAGAAAACTCATCTCTTCGTTGCATTAACTGCCACAGTACAGAATTTTATTGAGATTCTGCCCCCAAAAGCGAAAGTATAATAACGCATAATGCAGGAAACGATAAACATAACAAGACTAAATTACATTGGGGGTCCGCGGATGTATAAAATTTATAAAAGGGGTCCGTGAAGACAAAAAGGTTGGGAACCACTGTTTTAGAGCTATTTCAGTGTTCACTGTGGGCTCGTATTGGAACAAATAGTCAATATACAATGTTTTCTCCTACACAAAGCTACAAAAATGTTTTCTCCTACAAAGTATCATATGGCTTGAATTCTGAAAAGAACTTAAGCGTCACCTTTTGTAAGCGATTATATATAGCTGTGAGAAACAGCTTGAAGCTATGTAAACGCGAACAAGCTTGAAGCTATGTAAAGGATTTAATAACAGAGGCAGTCATCGACAATTTAGCAAATAAGTAGGAGAAACGTTTTATGACAATATAGTGGAAAAAGATTCCAAAGAATCAGCAAAAGCTTTAATGACATCAGCAGTGTTAAGGTAGTTTACACCGTATACTTAACCGGAACTCTTGTGCTTGGTTAGGTTTTTCAGTGGAAAGCCGGTGTTCCGTCAATGTACAGAATTTATTAAATTTCTATCAATCGCACAGTTAGATGTGGCATAATGACTTGATACCGAAAATGACGATGGATATTTTTGGATGTTGTTAGGTATTTTGGGCATGTTCACATTCTCTCATATACGCTCTTTGCAATAGTTTACACTGCAAATACTATAATCAAAATCAGCAATCATTGAGTAATGTTTGAACATACAAAAGTTGGTATAAGTATAACTGCTAATCATGTCTTAGCTTAAAAGCTTCGAACTATGTTGGCTCTATGGTAAACCAAACCACTCTACCGTGGGTTTAAAATGGTTTCAGTTTGGGCGCCTATATGATGTCAGGGTTGCCAAACTGTGTTGCGGGCCATTAGGCCTGTCAAGCCGACAGGGCGCTTATTTTTAACTGGGTATATGCTAAAGCTGTCTACTAAAAGATACACGCGCATCAATTGTTCTATTTCAAAAATCTCGTTCTCAGTGCTCACCAACACTTAGCCATTTTTAGGTGTTTGTTAAACCATTCAGGTCCACAAATATCTCACATGTAAATGTTTACTTCATCCAATCCCGCAGCCCTTAGAACGGAACTGATTATTGTGCTTCCAGTATAAAAAGGGTCCACACACCTAAAAAAGGCTGGAAAGATTTGATTCGACGCGATTTTTGAAACTTAACGTTTTTACGTGTCGTCGTAATTACGAAACAATTGTTCCTAACCTAGGGTTGAGTGAAATGAAATCCGTGATTCAAGAAATCGGTGAGATGGAGTATGAAAACGGGGATAACTGTATGTGGGGTGTTCAAAAGACTTTTTAAATTTCTAATAGAAAATCCTAAGGGAATCCATCGTATAAAACAGTTGCACAAAAGCATAAAAGTATAACAGACTGACCTTGTGCAATTAGTTTGTGAGCAGTAATTCTTACTTAGATGATCGACATGATTTTGTCCCTCTTTGACTTCAACCCATCTAAAAAAAGATAGAGGGTCTGATAATCACAGTAATTAAAAGTTGCAGTATTCTATATTTCTATTTCGTTTGCACCATGGCCTTCTCAAAGTAGAAGTAACTTTATGGCTTTATATTGCGTTACCTCAATACACTAATTTTTATTATTGTTTGTCTGTGTGCAGAAATACAAAGGTTGTAGCAAGTTGTCAAAAACACAAGCACATCAATTTAAGCACAGCAAGACCGACAACTGTGCTCTATTGCTTTGTGTGAAACCAATTGCTGATTCTAAAAATGGGCTAGTTCGATCATTCTGTAAAAACATTGCATACACCACTAGTAGAAAATGACTGTGTAAACTCTCTAGTCATAAAGGGTATTCCGCCTGAGTAAAGCACATAACTTCTCAAAGTTACTTCGCAGGCTACACAAAAACCTTTGGAGGGCTGCATGCGACCCGAAGGCCGCTTGTTTAAGACCCCTGCTCTACAATCTGTCCAATTTTATTTTAATTAGGACATTGTTTAAAAAATTCATTTTAGGAGGCTAGAGGGGTAACTATTGGGGCTACAGGGTTAAACACAACAACTGACACCTATAAATGACAAATTCTATAATCTGTCCAAAATTCATTTAGTTCTAATACCATTAAAAAACATTTTAGGAGTTTTTAGTGGGGTAACTGGAGGGGTTCAACATCCAAAAGTATAAAATATAAAACCACAATGACCTAATCAACAGTCATGTAAAATTTTATCCCAATCGGACATTGTTCAAAATTCTGACCACAAGGTGTTATTCACAACATTTGTTGATGCTTCTGACGTCACACACCTCTGACTGGTATATGCAAAAAAAGTTGTTTTCTTTTTTTCAATGGACAAAAAGATTGACCAAGTATTTCATAAACACAAGTACCATATGTTTCATTTCCTTCTTAATATTATTACACAAAAGAAATCTTTCGTTTGTGGTGTGCAGCAAAATACAAAAACGTTTTACACTTTGGGGTCTAGCGAGGTTAATCAAGTCTAATAAAGCAGATGGCACATCTGCATAACTGTATCTATCATCTACGAAAGTTTTATCCAGATACCAATGATTTCATGCAAAAAATGCATAGACAAACTTCACAGGATAAAAAATAAAAAAAATAACGAAAAACAGAAAAAAAAATAGAAGGGTGGCTTAGCACATATTGCCCTTGCAGATACACTATAACCTATTTTAAAACATAAATGTATTTCCCATGCTTATTTTGTATTGAGTCCCATATTAATCACCGTCTTTTATAACTTTAGTCGTTTCTGCAGGCAAAAACTCATGGATCCCCACACATGCAAAGTTGAAAATAATGCAATTCAAGAAATAACCATAAGAAAGTCGGGTGTTGTAAGGTAAAACACAGTAATCGGCACTGGGCTTAAATAATAATACTATGTAGAATACAAACTATAAAATTAGATTCACCCCAGATATTGTTTGAAGTATGTCCTATTTAACGTTTTAAAAAACTGACCCATTTTAGGGAGCTAGTAGGGCAACTAATTGGGAAACACAAACTAAAAAATATATATAAAAACCACAACCACTCAATCAATAGTACTGCAAAATTTCAGCCCAATCCGCCAATGTTTA